>APFE030975660.1:215040-243459 GCA_000404065.3 Pinus taeda
TGGATAAACGAAGCAAGGGAGGAATGGAAGAATGACGAAGAAGTATGGGCACTTATTCGAAAGTTACAACAAGATTTCGGTATGTCTGATACATTTAGTTGGAAAAATGATTTGTTATGGTGCAAAGATTGCTTATACCTCTATAAGAATTCCCAGCTGAAACAAAATATTCTTATGGAATTGCACACTTCACACTTAGGAGGGCACTCAGGATTTTTAAAAACTTACCACAGGGTTAAGAAGGAATTTTTTTGGGATGGCCTTAAATCAGATTTTCAAAAGTTTGTGGGGGAATGTTTGGTTTGCAAACAAAATAAAGTTGAAACAATTAAGACACCGGGTCTATTACAACCTTTATCCATTACAAGCCAAAGTTGGGAGGAGGTTTCAATGGATTTTATCACAGGTTTACCCAAGTTTGAGGGAAAGAGTGTCATCATGGTGGTAGTTGACAGACTTACCAAGTATGCACACTTTTGTGCATTATCACATCCATTTAAAGCTAGTACATTTTCTACTGCATTTATGGAAACAATTCATAAGCTACATGGAAACCCAAAGATTATTGTAAGTGACAGAGATCCAATTTTCACTGGAAATTTTTGGACAGAATTATTTTCTTGTCTTAGTACTTAGTTAGCTCATAGCTCATCTTATCATCCTCAATCTAATGGGCAAACTGAGATAGTAAACAAATGTTTGGAAGGATATCTTCGTTGCTTTGTATTGATAAACAGACACAATGGGTCAAATGGTTGCCTCTGGCTGAATGGTGGTATAACACTTCCTTCCATACAGCAACAAAAATGACCCCATTTATGGCACTTTATGGGTATCAGCCACCATCCATCACATCATATTTAAGAGAAATTCTAAGGTTCAGGCAGTGGAACATCACATCGAACATCAACAACAAGTCCTCCAACTCTTAAAGGATAACCTCGTGTTGGCACAGAATATAATGAAACAACAGGCAGATCAACATCGCAGCGAAAGAATTTTTGATGTAGGTGATTGGGTATTCCTACGACTACAACCATATAAGCAAATGTCACTCAAGCAAGCTAAGAAGGATAATAAATTATCAACAAAGTATTATGGTCCATACAAGGTGTTGCAAAAGATTGGTACTATGGCATACAAATTGGAGCTTCCTGCAGCTTCTAGATTGCGCCCAGTTTTCCATGTTTCATGTTTAAAGAAGGTTATAGGCGACAAGATCCCAGTTCAAACAGTATTTCCAAAACTTGATGAGGAAGGAAAAACTATATTGGAACTGGAAGCAGTCACAGAAACAAGAACTCGATAGCTACGAAATCAATTAATTTCAGGGTATCTTATCAAGTGGAAGAACTTATCCGCTGAAGATTCCACATGGGAGGATGAGAATTTTATACAGAAGTATCCAGAACTACTCAAGCGTTGAGGACAACACTTTTTTGAAGGAGAAGAGCATGTTGGGTCCCTATAATACTAGTGATTATCCCATTAATATTGTAGTTATACCCCTTATTAATATTGTTGTGCCCCTATTGTCCCCATATTGTTATTACTGTGCCCCTTAGAATCCCTCTATTGTTATTTTGTGGCTTAATATTATTATTGTTAGGTCGGCTAGGTTATATTGTGACTCCTTAGACTCCTATATATATAAAGGAGGTTTTTTCATTTGAATCATCCAAGAATTGTTCATTTATGTAATGTAAAGGAGGTTTCCCCCTCGAAGAGGTTGAATTCTAAGGCATTGATCTATCTTTTCTATCTTTTCTTGAGCTAGTTTCATAACAGGGAATTGGCTACTATGGAAAGAAATAATCCTAAAATTCGGATGTTCCATTCTAGAAATAAATCAATACATGTGAGAACTCCTTAGAGAATTACTTTGTTGTTTCTAGGAAAGATATTTATTCAAGTTATTTTCAATTTTGTTCTCTAGAAATTAAATTAGATTGTTGTAACATAACCTAAATTTAAATTCATATGGAATGCAAAGTAACATGGGCTCCTAGATATGTCAAATTCACATCCCCTCAAATAAATACAATGCCTTACCGGTATGCAATATGAAAAGATAACTATAACAATTATATTATATCAAATCTAGTAAGCAATTCAAGTGTTTGCTTCAATATTGGGGATATTTATCTGGTGTCTTGTTAGAAATTTCTTGGAACTTTTTGGTGTATGGAACTATTGGAAATTCATGGTTGTGACTATCCAACCTCCTAGCCCATTCAAACATTGACGCTCGGCCAAAATATTAGAAACCCTTCCATTTCCAATATATTATATATATATATATATATATATATATTATTATATTATATATATATATATATATATTATATATATATATATATATATATATATATATATATATATATATATATATATATATATATATGTTGATTGGCACAAAATGACCTTTCAACATTTTAAGGGAACCCACCCATTCGGGAACTTAAAGCAGTTCCTTTTCTGTTGAAATGGTGGTTCTAACTGGTTAAATTGGGTCCAATTACCCTCTCTTTATCTCTACTAGCTTAAAGTATGAATTTCACCTACCAATAGAGAAGAGACATCAGGTCGACTCTTTTTGTTGATCAGGTAAGAAAGTGATCCTTAAGCTGACTTTATGGCCCAACCAAACCACTCTAAAGACTACCCCTATATGAGGGGACTTCTAGGATGTAGAAAGTAGAACTAAATGCAAAGTATAATCTAAGATGCATCTAATACTAGACATATCTTGATTGAAAGAAAGATAAGTCCTCTTCTCAATCAAGAGAAAGCTAAAAGGATGGGAAAAGAAGCATGTAGGAATTAAAATAAAATGAAGGAACTAGACCAGAAAATAGTTCACAAGATCTAATCCTTGTTAAAAAAATTATGAACAATTAAATGCCTAATAAGTAGTTACTAGACACTTAACAGTAAATAACCCCAACTCCTAATAAAACATATGCATAAGAACAAAAAGATTCATGTCACAATACTAAAATAGTTCATATACAAATACATGTAGAAAAGCATGACATCTATAACTTTAAATTGTTAGATAACTAGGCAGCCTAAAAAAATAAAAGTTTGTCCTTATACAAGTTCCAATTTTGGAACTCATTTCTGATTAACCCTACAAGATATCTTAACCAAATTCTAAATGAGCATTTCAGTAAACAATCAACAGTAGTGCTGAAAAGCCACATACATACTCATATTCCAGAAATGAATTTGAAATATGAAAAATTTATTTTCAATAACAGAGCAAACAATAGTGTTGTGCATCTAATTACATAAATAAATCTTATTATAAAAAGAATCAATTACATAAAACATCAAAGAATTACAATAGTGCAAGTCCTTTGTTGTCTCTAAATCAATTCCTTGTCTTCATTGATGGATCTAATCTCACTACAATAGTGAAAATGAGTCTTAACTCTTATACAAACAAGTTGTAAGCTCTAGTATTACTCTGCCTCTTTTATCTCGAATTTGAATTCTCCCTTCTATCTTAGAGATGGATATTTATACATAATGGAAATATTAACAACCCCCCTCTATTACTCAACAGTCAGAGAAATAAAAAGTAAATAATTTTTTTTTTTTTTTGCAATTTATGTTATGTCCGAACTTAGAAGGTTCTTGCAACCAATTCGTGATCATATTGACTAGTTTGGTATAAGACGAAGGGTTTATTTGCCTTTTAATAGGAAATACAAGTGCTTCCCACAAACTCTGTCTTTCTTTAAAATTTTCTTCAACCATCTCTACCCATTTTAGTATTGCGTTGTGTCGCTTGGCATAATGTCTTTGGAATTCATTGATCACATAGATCCTTCCTAATTGACACTGGGCTCTTCCCTTTATCACAAATAACAGAGATCATATTAAAACATATGGAAAATATAATAGGAAACCAAACAAAAACTAATGCCCACAAAACCATCGGATATAGTGACTATTAATTATTGTAACAATGGCCGCATAAGAGAGTGACAAGTAGCAACAATAGAGGGTATCAGAGGATTGGATATTAGAACCTTTTATAATGCACACAAACAAAAATATCGATATTGCGAGGCTCCGATATGGAGCAGATGCAGTTTCACATTTAATTCTTTTTAAAAATTGTATTGGGTCCAAATATTGGAGCTGAACAGATTATCGGAAGTCGGAAGTCGGGCGGATGGGTTATATCAGCAATATCAGAAGTTTGGAAGAATGTTACCATTTAAAAGCTTCGATATACAAGCAGATATGATGTTCTGATTAGCCCATTGTTAATATGTATATTGGGTCTGACATATCGGAACTTAATAGATAGCGGAGGTCTTGTATCGAATATTTCATATCAGGGATTGAAAGGAGTGACAACCGATAGGAAGTTTCAATACAGAATATTATTATTAGAGATCAGAGACCGGAAATTGGAGGAATTGGGATATCAGAGATCGGAGGAATATGATTATCAGAGTTTTTAAAAGCTTTCTTAGTTGAAAATATTCGATAAGCGTTGACCCTCATGGGAGCGGGAGTAATGATGTGGCGGGTGGGTCCTCCCATCAGCTATATTATAATATGCTTGGGCTTTGGGTTATACGAAGTTCAAACCACTTAATAATTTCAATTTTGATATGGTTCAGACTTTGGTCATTTGTTTTATTAAACCCCTTTGTAAAATGGCTTAGACTTTGATTTCAATGATTCTCAAAGGGATTCTTTCGATATCAAAATATTGATCACCCATAACTACGATATATGGTATTAATATATATGCCACTTGTTTTATGATTTAGGCTTAAAGCCTATATATGATTCTTGGTCTTGAGGGCTATCTAAGAGATAAAAATAAAAATACTATTTACAAATATAATAAAATAAAAGTAAAAATAAAGAAATAAAACCTATAAAACAAAAAGGTAAAATACATTATATACATATCATTAGGCCAAGGCACAATATCCAATCCACAATTAGATGTCATTTACAAACCAAATGCTCAAATGTGATCAAACAAGTTATAATAGGAATATGAGAACATAGCGAACTCATTGAAGCAATCTAAACTCTCAAAATCAAATAGTAATATGACCAACATTCAATCAAAAGGTCCACATAATGAGAATTAAGTGAATAATGAGAGAGTTATGTTTTTACCACAAGTCAAAAGGGTAAAAAAAAACCAAAACACTGGTGCAAATGCTAATTAAATAATACTAGAAAATGCTAAAAAAATATAACTTACAAAAATAAAATTAAAAATAAATAAATAAATAAATAAAATCTCACATAATTGTAGTCTAAATAGAATATAACTCATTTATAAGAATTAATAGTGATAATTCAATTCAAAAAATAAACTTGGAATTGTTTGTTCACGAAATCGGGGAAAAGATGGAGGTCGCCCTTAGCTCTAGGGTTTCAGGACGATGCTACAGCGCCGCCGCCGCAGATCCAAACTCTGTCCTCTGGTGCAGATTGACTCGATGCTTGACGGATGGGCACCCATATACTGCTATCTTTCTTCGGTATCGAATGGTATTATTCGCTGAAAGGGTCTTTCACGCCCTGCCCAACAGTGTACAAGTTCCGGGGACGGTCCCCTGTTCCTGGCCACGGGTTGGTGATGGCGGCTGCTGCCCAATTGCTCTGTTCATGGATAACATCACCGCCCCCGTCAATGGCTGGTTATGGAGCCGATATGATGGTCTCGGGTTGTATATAAAAGGCAGAACTGAAAAAAAGTTTCGGATGGGGAGTATGGAACCGATCAAATGGAACCTGGCGATACCTCTGTTTATTTTTCTACAGATCCGAGATTTTTCCTTCATAATGCCTCTTTCTGTCAGAGGGAAAGCAGAAAACGATAGACAAATGAGAGATATCCACAGGAGGGCCCTCGATCCGGATTCCCTGCTAACATTTTTGCACATCCGGGCTCTTCTCTTCTTGCAGTTTCTCTCTGTCAGAAGGCCAGCAGTCACCGATAGGCTTGTGGGAGATCTCCTCAGCAGAGATCGCGTTCTGGACAACGACATTTCAGATCTGGAAAAGGGCTGGAATAAAAAGGCGGATCTATCAGATCTGAAGCGATCCAGGAAAAAACAACTTGGGGTTTTGCCTAGATCAAAAAGGCAAAGAATAGGACCTGGCCATAGCAGAGAGCGTGTTCAGGAGCGATCCACTGCGTAGAGGTATAGATCTGGCAAAACAAAGGATCCGCAGCACCGATCTATCCCATACAAATGCAGATCTGATTCAGATCTTCGTCAAATCGCTTGAAGGAAAGCACTACTGCATGCGACTCAGGAAGGCATCAAGCATCCAGGAGTTAAAAAAGGAAATACAGGGCCGCCATGGAATACCAGAACGCTTACAAAACCTCATTTATTCAGGTTTCGATCTGCAAGACAACAAAACCCTGCAACATTATGGTATAGCTAATGATTCAACCATAAATCTAACCCTCTGACTGCGTGGCGGAAGCCCTGGTACCAGCTCTAAAAACACTGGATCCTTTCGGGACGCAGTCAAAGGAAAGGAAGAAAAAAGGGGAAGCAAAGCAGCACCAGATTCAGAACAGCCAGGACCCTACATCGTCGAGCAAAAACCAGAATCACCAACTCTACAGGTATCTATACCAGAGGTAATTAACCTATATACTGATTTATCAAATACTGCAGTCATATGCAGATTCAATGGATTTTGGCCAAAATCAGATGCCCTGCATCAATGGATCTACACAACATGGTTACCTAACTGCGAAATTTACCTCTGCCCTAAGGGGTTTTTCATAGTTAGATTTGATACAGAACAAGAAAGAGACAGTATTATCAAACAGGGGCCATGGTTCTGGGGCAATGCTGGCCTCTTTACTACCCCTTGGTTCCCGGAATTTGATGCTAATACAATGATAGTCTCAACCATGCCTATATGGGTGAGGCTTCACGGACTCCCATTGCACTTCTGGCATCATAAAGTGCTAATCGCCATTGGGAATTCTCTAGGGAAATTCCTAAAAAAGGATGAAGACAGAGCAGCCAGGGGTATCTTCACATTCGCCAAAATATGTGTAGAAGTGGATCTGAGTCAGGGGCTACCAGCCCACATCACGCTAAACTTCAACAATACCCAATGGAAACAACAGCTCGACTACAAAAACACAGCATTCCGATGCAGGAACTGTTTGCAGACTGGGCATCTCCAAAATGGATGTCCATCAGCTCAAAAGGACTCTAGGAATATTAAGAAACAAAAACAAAAACCCAAAGGCTGGCAACACACAGAGCCATTGGAAGAAGAGGACATCAAGGAGGACCCACTAGAGAACCACATGGAACCAGAACCACAAAAGGGACAGAAACAATCTCAGGAAGCAAAAAACTTTTCTACTCATTCGGGGCTGATTATTACAGATATACATCAAGAGCTGCAAATGGAAGTTAGTGGCATAAAGAGAACCCATAGCTCGGAGGGCTCAGAATCAGACAAAGAACAACAAATGAATACCATGGAAAACCAGCTGGCTACAACTACACCCACAGTCGATTCGGGAGGATGGCGCCGGGTAGAGAAGAAGAAAGGAAGAAAAGAATAAGCTTGCTGGAACATTTTTTTTTATTTTTTACTCTCTCTGTTATTCTGTTGAACCTGTTCTTACAGGATTATTTCACCTGCTATTCAGTGTTATTTTCTATTGTTATGCTGCCTGTTATTACAGGATTGACTGATACAGTAATGCCATGGGCATCTGCTTATGTAATTTTCAAAACTATAATGAAAGTTACTGATTTTTCCAGTGGAAAAAAAAAACTCATTTATAATAATGAATAGGAAACCCAGCACAATAACTCATCCAAAAAAGGAAGAAATACAACACCAAAGAAAAATGGAAAATAAAATAAAATATACAAAATAAATATTTAGTGATGATTTTAGTTTAATTGTTTTAAATTTAAAAAAAAATTCCGTCATATATTTTTAGAAATAATTTGTTAAAAACATGTGAACCTCACAATTTAGAAGCCCAAAAATTTTCAAAATAATAAATCTATTTATACATTAAAAACAAAAATTAAAAAAAATAATAATAATAATACTAAAAATAATATTTTACCAACTTCCAAAAAAACTCGAATAATTAAACAATGCTCCTAGATTGTCTGTGGCTCAAGCACGCTAAGTGGGCTTGATTGTGGGGAAAACTCGACAGTTAAGTGCTAAGTGGGATTGATTATGGGGAAAACTCCATAGTTAAGTGCGCTTGAGCCAAAGGCGATCTGGGATGGGTGACCTCCTAGAAAGTCCCAGTTACCGGGTGCAAGCCCTAGAAATGATGATCGATGCTATGTGATTCATTTCACTAGTTTCAATCCCACTTCTTCACCCCTGCGAGCATGACCTGATGCAATGAGTGCTATGTGAACTATTCAAAAATCATGAGAAATTAGTCAGTTACGACTATCTCTCATGGAAATGGTCATAGATGAATGACTTTCTTAATACATTTGAATCCCAAAAAATGATATCTAATGTAATGCACTGTGAAAGACCCTCAATAGTTAAATACATAAGAGTGAAGGGAGATCTACTTGAATGGTTCATGGTGCACAATACTTGCTAAGGTTTTGCAAATGGGGTAGCAATCTAAGTGGGCTTGATTGCGGAGAAAACTCCACAGTTAAGTGCACTTGAGCCAAAGGCGATCTGGGATGGGTGACCTCCCGGGAATTCCTGGTGACCGGGTGCAAGCCTCGGAAGTGATGATTGACTCTACGTGATTCATTTCACTAGTTTCAATCCCACTTCCTCACCCCTCTGAGCATCACCCAATGCAATGTGTGCTAAGTGGACTATTCAAAAATCATGAGAAATTAGTCAGTCATGACTACCTGTCATGGAAATGGTCATAGATGAATTTCAAGTAATATAAAACGTTTACATCTATGCTATTACTTAAACTGTATTTTATAGTCAAGATAGAACTAAAAATAAACATAACCCAAAAATTATATTAATAACAAATAGGACAAATTGTTTTTATAGCCACAATAAATATTTAAAAAACATATAGAATACATTATATTTAAATGATACATAAAAATACATATTCAAAGGCATACAAAAGAAACTTTTGACAAGAAAATCATTATTAAAAATATTCACATATTATAATACTTATCATATGTATAACTTGATAGAAATCCTTATTATCAATAGAGACTATGGCTTTTCCAAGGGTATTCAATCCTTAACTACTTTAGGACAAAAATGTAGTAGTCCTTCACATCTATATATACTTTATGGCTCAGCTCTTGGAAATTCCATGGTTCACAAGCACAAACAATTCGTTCTAAATTTTGTTTATATATAGAAATGTTGATATGGTTTTCCCCAAGAAATAGTATCATATTATAGTTGTAAAGAAATAAAGCCCCATGTAGTGACAATCCCATCATTAACTTAGGGCCATCTTGGCCATCTCATTTTATTTCTTTAACTAGCCAAGATTCTCGTCTGGTGTGGGGGTTTGATGGTTTCACATATAACAACCTCGGGGAATGTAAAAGGTCTGCATCTTGAGGTCAAGGGTTAGAATCTGTAAATATAGCTAGTACTATTCCCATGTGTCCTATCAAGGGGGTCCCCTAAGGAATCAAAAACACAGATAATGTCCTCATGCACGTTGTCCCCTTTTTCCTTGCATCCTCCCAAAAGTTGGCGAGTGCTTTCCAAGTATGATAGGATCACCAAATCAATAGTAATGCTAATAATACTTCATCTCCTTCTCCATTATACAACATCACTATTGACTATGACAAGGGCTTGTTGTTTGGGTGCTAACTTTGGGATCCCCACCATGCATGAGGAATTCGCCTTTTCTCTCATTCACTCCATATTTTATCTCATGTTTTTAGAAAAAATGAGAGAGAAATAAATACACAATAAACACATAATAATAATAAAATATTGAGACAATATTTCACCTTGCAAATATTTGTGGAAAAACTAACTCCAAATAATGGATCTATTATTTCTCATGTCTTAAAATTAGCCATCATTGACTTAAAAGTAGCCAAGTGAGCCCTTTCGCTTAACTTTGGCACATAATAATGGATAAATCCTAATCCTTTTAAAGAATTCATCGCATGTAATCCATGAACTATAATGTGATGGGCCATTATAACCATGTGTCTAAAACCACCACTTTTCTTCACAACTTTGAGACTTTCATAAAGTCAATTTCACCTTAACAATACCCCCTTCAAACTTGGCTAGGGAAATCCACATGTTGTCCTCACCTATCACCTAGATTTGCTCCAAGACTTTACTGATAAGGGTATGTATGCCTAACCAAGGTATGCATGCCTAACTAGGTCATACCACATTCCCACATACATGTAATTTACAAATTTATTCCCCAAAGTTTGTTTTTCTTTTTTTTACAATTACTATCCAACATTTATGTCACCATTATATCATGTCTATACACCTATTCGAAACACATTTTCTCCTCAGTGGATCTCACTTTTGTGGCTACATGTCACCCTGTTGGAATTTTATTTCCTCATAGTGGATGCATGTCATCCTATTGGAAATCTATTTCCTTTTAGGCAATCTCCATGCATACTCTCTCTTTCACATGGAATTCAAAATGAATCCATGCATGTTAGGAAAATATAATCGAGCTTCTATATTATTAGCTTCATCCTCAATATACAATGTACATGCATTTGCAACCATCACCTCCTTCTCCAAGCTATGATTCCTTGCGTCTCATATTAGTTTTTACTTTAAAAAATGAGATAGAAATAAATACATGAAAATTATATAATGATAATAACACATGGACATCATATTTACCCTAGAAATCCCCAATTGGGGAAAATATAGGAAACAATATATATATTATTATCTTATGGCTCAAAAGAAATCATGCTTTGACTTAAATCTAGCCAAGCCATCCAGGATCTTGGCCCAATCAAGTGATTCCTCAACTCAGCTTAGGCACATAACAATGGATAATATCCAAGCATTTTGAAGCCTTAATCACATGTAATACATGGGCTCTAATACCATGAACAACCAAAACCATGTGTCTGAAATCGCTGCTATGAACCTAACAACTTGGACTCTTTCATCGAATCAATTTTACCCTATCACATGCTACAAAAGCACATAGACAAGGAAGAATTGTTTAAGGCATGGAAGCTCATCTTTGGCCTTAAGCTATGCAAGTTCAAGTTTATTGTCTCTTGGTGGGATCCAAATTCTCATTCCCTTCATAATTTTCTTAGGGAGGAGCTCAATGAGAGGATGGAGGGGTTGGGCATTGTAGGTTTTAACATTATACAATTAATTTTTGCAGACATATTTTCAACCAAATAGAAAACATGTAATGGAGAACACACAAATAAACATAGAGATTTTGTCCTCAAAACGCAAAATTAGAAAAACTAGCAAGATTTTTCAATAAATATATATGTATAATATATATTATATTATATATATTGTATAGTGTTGTAATATAACATATATATCATGCAACATCCATGAGCTACTAATCCATTTACCTTTGATTAGAATACAAATGTAGTTCCCCTACTGAAATTACAAAACATGGGCAAAAGCACCATTCACTACAAAGCCACTTTTAGCATAATTGTGTAACACAAACTGCCAAAAATATATGTATAAAACCATCCAAAAAATTTTGGGGGTTGAAACCCCAAAACCCCTCATAAGGGGGATTCCACTACTTGTGAACCCCTCGAAGGGGTTTACCACCCCCCATTGCACCCCTACATACATTGTACAACACATGTGAATAGTCATGTAAAGAATATAACACATGCCCAAAAAATCCTACTTATTTTTATGGAAGGTCGTGCTTAAATTGTGTTTGGTAGAAACTGTAAGCAAAAATATATTTACGTGAATATAAAATCTTATGAATTGAATGTGAAACTTCAACCATACTTTATTTTATTGGTTTAAAATAAGCTATTTTAAATGATTCACATTCATCCACAAATAGAAGTGTTCTTAGTGCATTAGTGATTCAATAAATTATTTTATTGAAAATGTAAGTATCAATGTTTTCCTTGGGATATCTTAGCTTTTATAGTTTTATAATTCCCTCTATTGAAATAACATGTTGATGTTCTTATAATCATTTTAATTTTAATTTAACATTAACTTTTTTTAATTTTCTTTTAATTTAATTTGAAATACAACAACTAACACAAAATATCTTACATACTAAATTGTATAGTAGGTTGCAGAGCAGTTCTAAAATAATTAATTATATAATATAATAGACTCATCGGTTTGACAAATTCAAAAATCATTGTTTCAAATTAATCTATTAAAGCGTGAGGTTGGCTTACTTGGAAATAATGCTTACATTAGTAAATAGGTAATATTTGGTTTGTGTTGATGGTGTTGGACCCGCCAACATGTTAAGGGATCTCCCTGGTAAGAAGTCCCAACTAGACCTCATACCATTTGGAGTAGGAGTCCTAGCAGTGGGTAGTACAGTATCACCTTTATTGCAGTTGTGCGCAAAGGTAAGTAATATTTCCTTGTTGGAAGCAAGGGTATGAACTTGAGCAAGTGAGGGAATGTGCATGAAAGGCTCTAACACATGGAAGGGGAGAAGAATGCACCCCATAGAAGCCTGTGATATCACAAAACTTGAAAGGGAACACACGAGCTAAAAGACATCACAAGATGGAAAGCGGGATAGCCAACGATCCAAAGTGATGAGTTATACCAACAACACGCTTCAATAAGATTCATATAAACACATACAGAATATTCCATACATACATGTGTAAATTACAACTACATACATCGTTAGAGTAACCAAGATAGTCAAACTACAATAACAATATATGCATGAAATTTGTTGGTTATATCATATTAAAAGAGTGAAAGATCCAATCATACATACAACCATGACAGCCACTAGCCGCAATAGTGGAACGTTACAGTCACTACTGCCTACTCCTCCAAAAAGATGTGCTCACTCTCCACTGTGGAGAAGCCAGGGCTTGTTACAATACACTCCAAGCCTTCTCTAAGTTATACCTATCAGAAGATTAGCTCCCAAAAGCCTCTACTGTGATTTATGAGGTTCTATATATAGCAAAGGTTGGGGTAACCCTTGACATTCCCCTTTGTGACCCTTCACTTACCCTCATGACTCTTCAACTTACACATGACTATTTACATTCTCCTATTGACACTTGGTCTTTCACTTTACAACATGTTTACAATACATCTACACATATACCCTGTGAGACAAAAATGGGCTTGAGTAAGCCATGCAAGACATCCTGATACTCGGACATATGTGGGAAGACTAACTCATCAACATCCTCTTCGTGATCGATGATGGTGAAATGATGCCAAGCTTGGTAGTCTATTATTGTGTCTGCATACTCTATGGTGACACCCTTCTAAAAGAGAAATCTAGCCTCTATTGCATCCGGGTACACTGATTTTGCACCTCTATCCAACTTGTCATATAGCATGTGCATCATGGTCTTGAGTGCAGTCAGACTAGTGACATACTAGTGCATAGCGTCTGCACTCATTTGTAAGTCTACGTTGGTGGCTATGTGCATCAACTACTCAAAGTACATGTCTAGCTCCAGTCAGACTTGGTTCTTTTGTTTCACCTCGGTGAGTGTGCCAATGGATGGGATCACATGCATGTGCACAATGACATCCATGCTCCTGAACAGTCGTGCATGTGAAGCGTGTAAGCTCATGATGAGTTGTGGGAGTTCCTCATAGTTCTAGATTTGACTCCGGATGCATGCCTTCAACTCCACTACCTTTGGCTAAATCATCTTTGGAAAGTACAATGGAGCTCCCTTGTACCTCATTGTCCATATCTGCATGTGATTGACAATAGTGTGTATGTCTACCAAGATACATGCTCTCCTAGCACAATGCTGCTACCAACCATTAAGATGGACAACTGACTTATGCATGATGACAAACATGAAGTACAACTTTTGCATGGTTGTCTCGAGAGACTATACTTCATCAAGTATTTCTTTCTTCAATTCTTCTCTAGCAGATGTTGTAGCTCATTCTCAGCTATCAAGAATATCACACTTGAGATGGTGGCTTCGGCATATGCCTTTGTAGCATCGGCCAATGTAGTTGGATGTCTGTGCACATCGGACATGATCACTCATTCTTTAAAATGCGAAGGAGATACATGGACATCCGAAGTGCGAACTCTGCACAAATTCACAACTCTGTGTTGTGACTCATCAAAGGATATGTTGTGCACATCTGCCTCCAGATTGTCCTCAATGATTTTAGTGTCTCCTTTATCACTTGGAACTTGCTCTATTCCCAGACCTGGTGAAGCCGATGGGGTGACCTCTGGGCCCTTGGGCATGAGATTTGTATCCTAATCCTTCTCTCGCTGAATCACATCTTGTCCATCTGTTCCAACATTTTTTCAATCTCTTGAGCGAAGTCCTTCTCCTTCGACTGCTCACCCTGTTTTCTATCTTTCAGTTGTTCTGATGAATCAATAACCTGCATGGGTGCAGTTTCATCAATGTGTGCATGTTGCACCTCCTGAAGTTCTTGTTCCTGTTGCACTTCCTTCTCTCTTTTGCACGTCTCATGTTCTTTTCTTAGTTCTTGCTTCAACTCTTGCAACTTCTTCTCTGCATCCTCTAGTTTCTTCTTCCTCTTCTATCTTTGAAAAATCCTTATGCTACATTGTCGCATCTCTTCCTAAATGTCCAAAGTTTCTCTTAATACAAGTGGATTTACTTTGAACTTATAGCTTTTCTCCACCTCTGCATTGTCGCCAACTTTCCTCTTGCCTTTGTCATGCATCAGTCTGCTGCCCTCTGTTGTTATTGATGTTGCTGCTCTCTGAGATGTTGCTACCTTGTGCACTTCTAACCACTCTACAACCATTCTAACTGGTTCATTGAGCCTTGATTAGTTATTGCAGTATCTCCATGGGTCTTCCTCAAGCCAATGGCATGTCCCGTGGATTCAAGGATGATACACGCTCGCATAGTGGTCCTCCACTAAGCGATGTGGGTCATATGGATTGAAATTTCTAGTGCTGAAGGTGAATCTCTTGAATTCCTCCTATTAAGCCTCAGCATGCTTGAGATTTTGGATCTCATGCAACCCGATCCATAAAGGAAGAGCAGACCAAGGTGCCTTCTTCTTCCTATAAAGTCTTGCTGACAACCCTGTCAAGATGTGGTATGCAACTTATTGCATGACCAACTTATCCATGGAAAACTTTGGTAACACATGCTGAGCCTTCTTCATGTTATACACTCAGACGAAGTTGCCAAGGGATGAGGCATACCAATCTGCTATGTTTTCCAATTCCTCCATTGCTTCCTGTGACATGAAAATCGGATCATGTTCAAATATCATCCTGTACACTAGGGTTACAAAGTGGTCTGATAGTTGTAGTATAAATCCAAAGAAGTTATACTCAAAGAACAACCTGCAATAGATGTGTATGGAGGTTTCTGAAGCTGTTCATGCCCAACCCAAGCCAGGGAACTTTTGATGGGCACAGATTGAATCAAGTATGTAAGAAGACATGAAAATATTTTCTTGATAACCCTTGGGTGGTTGTTGGGCATTTGCTACTTGCCCCTTCAGTTGGATAGAAAACATGTTGGACCAATTGAAATTTCTTCCTTTGTTCGCCAGCTAATACAACACAATCACCCAACTCTGCAGGAAGGTCTTTGTTCTCTTTTGGTTGTATAAGAGACATGCGAAGATGACCAAGAACTGATAAGCCTTCTGCAATGTCTTCATCTTGTATACTTGATTGGGTGTTGTCCTGAACTTAGACGACTCTCTCACCCAGCTCTTCAAGATGTCTCTTGAGTTTGCACTGCTGCTAGGACTGGTGAAGAGTGCATCCATTGTGTTCATCGACTAAGGCAAGTGATACATCTCCTGAAAGTCCTCTTCCCTGAAGGTAGTAAGTTTCGTTCCACTAACACTGCTCAACACCAATTTCTCTGGATCAGTATGCGAGACAATCCAGTGGATCATGTTCGCGCATGGAAATGAAGGATACCCTCATGCAACCCAGTATAAGCCAGACTTGTGTCTATTGGCATAGACTCTGTGGTCCTCCAGATTCTCCTCAAAGGTGTCTGAAAATATTTCATTGATGACTTTCTATTTGATCTTGATATCCTTGTCTATGAACATCTCAATGTCTTCATAGATGGGCAAGCTCATAGACACTTGCTCGACCATATCTCCAGTTGCACTCTCAGTGGTGTCCTTTGACCCTAATCTCTTGGAAGCCATTGTACCTATACTGTTGAAAGACTAATGAACACTTGTGATACCTAGATACATAGAAACACTCATGGCAAGAAAACTGTCAATTGAAAACCAAAAGCAACTTGAGAACTAACAGACAACACACTTGGGTGACTGACTGGGAAATTTGAGCAAATTTTCACTGGGAGGCTGGGAGATTAACTACCAGAATTGTTTAAAGAATAGTCTAGACTAATAGTGAGCTAACTAACTACTGAAACTATGCAGAGCACAGTCCATCTTGGCATGTTGAGGACTGAAACTGCACAATGTGCAGTTTCAGTTAGCATGACTACAACCCAAGAAAATTGTGTTGCGCAATTCCAGGGGCTAACTGAGGCACTACCTCTCAGAATTTCACATAGCACATCCCGGGAGGCCAGTGTGAGGCAAGCTCTGCACAATTCCTTGGAGCAAGGCAAAGCCTTCCATCCCAAAAATGCACAGTGTAAGCTAGGCAAGGTAAGGTCCGAGCCAAGGCAGCTCAAACTCGTCGGGTGGTTGAAAATAGTAAGGACTAAATGCATGTGTGAATATTGGTGCATACATGAGTGAATGAACATGCATGAAATCAGTGATTGCAAGATTCTGTAAGATGGGAAAACAACTAAGTTTGTGAAGCGAGTCACCGCAACGGTGACCGTCAATGCAGAAACAATGTCATGCATGTGACTGCAAGGAAATGCAATGGAAAACTTGAAACAATGCTTCTAGAAGCTAATATGCATTAAAATAATAGAAAGAATTCAATAAAACCAAGAAAAAAAACACACACAAACTAAATAGAAAAAGCGACAAAAAAGCGGCAAAAGACATGAAAAGTGGACTTACCTGGAAAAAATTGTGTTGAGTGTGTTGAAAATTCCTAGATTCGTTTGGAATGCAAGAGCTCTAAGATCAAAGTGAAGAATGAGCTCTAAGGTGTCAAAAAAATATTTTTGACAATATCAATGCTTATGATGCGCATGCCACAAATCTAGGAAAAAGCGACACTTGGCGAGAGGTTTCTAAAACGGATTTTGCATGTAACCCTCAACTGCTAAAAATAAATCCCTAAAATATAAGGATGTTTTTTGCTTTTTCTTTTTTTTTCTTTTTTCAGGAAGAAGCTTCCATGCATGCAAGGCAAGATTGCATAGTCCTAGAGGGAAACGATCAAATTGTGAGCACATGCAATGGACAACAAGCCTCCTGATGAATTTTTGCAGTTTCTGGGCTGAGTGGCTCTAGCTATCCCTCAAGCTCTGCACAATTTTGGACTGAAGCCGAAGCTGCCAGCAAGAACTACACAAATTCTTATAGCAAGCTCAGTGATGGGCTATTCTCTATGTAATTTTCAAGGGGAAGGCAGCCTGCATGCTTTGCGCAATTTTGGAGAGCATATGTCAAGCTCTCGCAATTCTAGAGAGAAAGGTTGTTTGAACTCCAGTTCTACACAATTATCCAAGCTAGCACAAGAACCAGTTGAATACCAAGTCACAAGAATTTAGCTTGCATGTGAAAGGAAAACAAGTTAGCGAACACAATTTAATAAACCAAAGAAACTCAACTGAAAGCATAAGTACCTGGGCAGTGCAAGACATGTGGTTAAGGATGGTTGGTAGGGAGGCTCCAAAATGAAGCTAAGGTAAAATTTTGGAGGATGGCTGTAGCCACTACAACAATTTCTCGGTTGGTTTGGTTGTTGAGATATTTTTGAACAGTCAATCTCTTAGTTTAGAAATTGTTGGATCTCATAAGCACGATATATATTTGATGTAATTGTGTGATTATGTGTGCAATATAACAATTATTTTGTGTGTGATCTATGTACATGATTTCTCTTCCATTTTCTTTATTGGTATTAGAGCCCATATGGGCCTAACTCCCTCAAGGGAGGGCCCAAGAAGATGGAGGAATTATGAGAATTGAATCATGGTTGTGTACATAATAGAGTAGAGTACGTGTTGGTTAGAAATTATATTGTGTGAGTATTTTTTTTGAGTGTGTTCGGTGTTTTTCAAATGAGCTTAGCACCAATATATCCCAAAATTTTGTTTCGCACACATCGGTTTTCAGGTCTATACATGAGTGGAGTTGTCAATGTGTAAATTTGATGATATCGAGTTGAAGGTTTAAGTTGTGGAGTTGACCCACATCCTGTGTGTGGAGGTAAAGCCATTGATCCAACATACATTGTTCCCGGTTGGCTGAATTAATTTGTTGACACAGAGGAATACATAAAATACTATCTCTTCACATATAGTATATGTGATGGAATATTTTATCCCGTGTGTATATGATGTGTGGCCCTCAAGTTGTTTGCTTCTTTATTCCGTGCTAGGACTTGTACCCACAAAGAAGATTCTTCTCAGATGCACCGAGGGCGCTTACTTTCCATCGATTGAAGGATTGAAATTTAGTGGTGTTGCATTGAGTGCAATTGGCCTTGCAAACAGAGCTAATAGGTCCTATGAGGGCAATGGATTCTACACTTCCCACATTTCCATCACAACTACCAATGCATATTATGGATTTGGCACCATCAGTTCTAGTGACATCCTAAAGAGAGATCTCATTGCTTTCTTCACTAATGTAATGCATGAAATTGGAGAATTGTGCTACATCAACGAGTTACATTCTTCATCAAACTGTTGTGATTAGAATTCCAACACATGACCTATGGGCATGGGCCTATCCAACTAAGTTGGAATTACAGTTATGGAGCGGTGGGACGGGACATTGGGTTCCATGAGATGAATGACCCAAAGATGGTAGGGAAAGATGCCACCCTCTTCTTCAATATGGTTCATGTGTTTCTAGATGCAGAACAACTACTATCATTCTATTATAACCTCCCATTAGGGCTTTGGCGCCACAATCCAAGCCGTCAAGAACATGGAATGTAACAATGGAAAAAAATTCTTTTGAGGATTCTTTGGATTTTGTATAACAATATATTGAGTCTAGTCAACCCAATATGTTAGTGGGACTTTTTTGTTAGAACTGACCATTTAAAAAATTTCTTCGTGAAGAAGAGAAACTCTAGGATGATAATAGAATGTTTCATGGTTATTGATTTTGTTGTAATATTTGAATATTTTTCCATTTTGTCTATAAAAAGTTGCATAACCAATTAAAGAATAGATAATATAATTAAATTAGTGGTTCTCGATGTTTTTCGTTGCTGAGAGAACAAATCACTATTTAATTATGTGAGTCAGCTATATCATGATGGGTCTTGTTGTGCTTTAACCTTCAAGAGCATCTGTTATACGTTATTTTTATGAGATCCATGTGTGTCAAACAGGTCAAGTTGTTGATTAAATTTTGAACACATTCAATATCCATACCACCCTCCTAGCAACTAATAGATAGTTGAAGGTGAAATATATGACAGATGGTGGTAGGTGCATATTGTGGTTCATTACTTGAAAACCCTTATCGTGAAAGCCCCGATGAGCCAAGTTTGTCAATATTGTTGATCTTACAAGTTCGTCAATGATGGTCAAAGACATTTATGTTTTAAAAGGAGGTAAAATGGTATCTTGTGAGGTGGTGAAGAAAGACAAGTGTCTACGAGATTCCAAAGTGGATGTAATTGTTGATGAAGATCATATCAAAAAAATGTGATCTATATGTAATTTGGGATTTATGTAATAATTTAAGTGTTAGGGGAGGACTTGTAAATAATGCTTACATTAGTAAATAGGTAAGATTTGGTTTGTTGATTGGATTGGTTGTTGAGATATTTTCTCAACAATCAATTTGTTAGTTTAAAAAAAATTGGATCTGACAAGAAACGTATATACTTGATGTAATTCTATGATTTTGTGTGCAATATACCAATTATTTTGTGTTATCTTTGTACATAACTACTCTTCAAATTTCTTTGTGGCCTATGTTTCAAACTTTTCTACCAAAACTTGACGTTTCAGTGGAAAATGGAGAATGAAATTCTTCTTGCACATGCTCTGCCCAGTACCAAATCCTTCACTAATCAAGTGAGTAATTTCCATGTTGGAAAATCTATGGAGGTATACATGACGCATTTTCAAGATAGATGCGTTCGTATTTTGTTTATTTTTTTGGTTGGTTGAAATAGTTGTCAATCCTTAACCACATTTAAGTACTTTGGGATGAAAATTATAGCGATCATGGACTAAATTTTATGGGTGTTTGTATTTATTTTTCTTATTTATTATTTTAAAATATGTATATTTGTAATGATTTTTATTTAATTTTAAAAATGGTTAATCAATTTTAAATAAGATTGTTAAAAGAAAACAATAAAAGCCACAAAATTGTATTGGTTAAGACTTTAAGGTAAGTGTTAGCTCCTGCTGCAGCAGGTATTCATTTTCATGATTGGCATTTCACAGGCCAAATATGTCGTACTTTGCTTGCTGCAATGCGCCATATTTGCTCAAACAGCCTCCAAATGAAGAAGGCTACTTCAAGTTCATCCAATTGCCTTCAAATTTTGTAAAGTTATCCCGGTATCGCTACTTTTAGTTAAAGGGAGGTCCAAACAATTTAATCTTGGTCTCCCTAGGTTTAAATTTCCTGTTTTAGAATATAGAGATTGTAAATCTGTCCAAACAGTTTAATCATGGCAGATTCTCAGATAGGTAGAGAAACAGAAGAGCCCAACAACTTAATCTAGGCTCCGGAAGAAATAAGGGTAGTATGTAGATAGGAAAGCATCAAAAGAAAAATGAATGACGGGTTTGCAAGCCTAAGTGCACCCCCAAGCAAAAGAAGAAAAAATGCTAGGCAAGTAGGCTGGGTAGGTAGTTCTGAGGCTGTTGAATTGGTGACCAGTTCTAGGTTTTCAGGTATCATATCATGTAGGACGTAATCAACAAGGATTTGTAAGCATAAATGCTCAAAAGAGGTATAACTTACTCCCCTTCTCCGTTTTCCCCAATCATTAACTAACATCCCCTAAAGAGGTCAAGATATGCTTGACACCTCTTAAGTTCCATCATCTTCATAGCTCTGGCTTGAGTAGAGATCTGCTTTACTAAAAGTTGTTCCATATTTTCTTCCAAAATATGGTCCTACCCCCTTGTAATAGCCTAAGATCTCCCAAACTTAATGCTTTCTTACCATATCCATATTAACCACTAACATTATTATTTAGCTCCCTATTCTTCCCTTCCCCTTATTAATATTAAGTAAAATCCCCCTATGTAATATCCCTCCCCCTTGGTTGAAAAATAACCATAACAACTCCCGGGAATTGTTCAGTTTATCAGAAACTAAGCAAGAGCCCCGACCTCCAAAACCACCTCCCAGATACTATGGACTCCTTCCAAAGTATAAAATCCCCCCGAGGTAATCTGACCCCTTCCGAAACCTCAAATGCCCTTCACACCCACTTACTTGCTCTTCCCTCCGTAAAAGTCGTTTTCGCATCGCACCTTCGCACTCTCATCTTCATGCTAATCATCACCCATCCGTCCCCCGCCGATGCGATATTGCGATATCGCCATTTGGCGATCACAAATGCCGAGTGTCCATTTCATTCACCTTTCCTTCTTCGCCGATGCAATATCACAATATCGCCGATCGGCAGTTGCAAGCGCCAAGTCTCCAAACTAATTCCCCCCTCGTTCCCCGCCGACGCGATATCGCGATATTGCATCGGAGTTTCTTCACCACAGTATATCCAGTATCTCACCTCGTTGCTCTGTACCAGGGACCCACAGCTGATGTCATCCATCGTACAGCCGACGCCATGCTTACATCAGCAGCCAGAAAAGCCGAAAAAGCTTCGCGCAGGGAGAAAAATTGCACTTCGGAGCTCCAGATCAAGAAACAGAGGCAGTTTCCGATGCGCGATTAGCGCGAAGCGCTAATCACGCATCGCTACGGGAAATAGGCCATTTCGACGAATCTTCAGGGAATCTTCTAATTGCTGAGCCCATTGCACGCTGAAAGAGCTCGAAAATCGCGCGATCATGCCAAAGGATCCGGTTTAAAGACAGCAGCATATCAATCAGAGAGTTTAAAGTGTATCAAATCAAATCAGCAGGCATCAAGCGTGTCAAAGAGTATCAGTCGACGACGGAAGCCATCAATGTAGCGGCAAAGTGTATCAGCGAATATTTTGAGCAGCGGCCCGAAGCAAGAGAAAATTGAATATCTTCCAGCAGATTCATAGAAGGGGAGCGAAATTACTTGAAGCTCCCAAATCATAATTATTGCACATTCAATTCACACCAAAACCGAACTGCATCCCCAGAGCACAATCATTCAGCAGCACCGCATCTGGTCCCCACGGGCCACCTCGTCACCTGTTCCGATCCAGCTGCCCCCAGCGCAGCCAAAAAGATTTACTTGCATTTAATTCCAGCATCAATTATATTTTGAAGAGTTCTAAGCAGACCTGTCAAAGTCATTTGTAATGATGTATTTCCGATATTTTGTTTATAAATACCACCCTAAGAAATGTTGTGAGGGGTTGGTTGGTTGGTAGTAGTTGTTGGTCAGTCTTATTTCCAGCATTTTCTCTGAGCAAAGACTCGCACTGTAACTGTCATATTTTTCCATAATCAAAGATTGCTGAAAGCATGGATTGCGAAACAACTTGATGTTTTCTCTTGGCCAAGGAATGATCACAGAATTCCTGTGCCTCTACATGATCCAATAAGTGTTCTTCTTCCCTGTTTTATTTTATGTTTTTATCACCTTTCCTCCTTTCTAAATTGCATGAAAAAAGAATAGCTTAAGATTTGTTTCATTACACCTTAAGTTCAATTTCTGCATTTTTCAATGTTTTTCTCCAGAAACAGTTATGAGCTTGTATTCTTAAATGATCTGGTTTACCCTATTTCTTTCACATATGAGTGCATGTCTTAGGAATTCTTAACTTCTCCGGGATCCCACTCATCCACTTCTCCTCTTTTTCAGCATGATGAAATGATTCTCCTTTGCCTTTCATCCCTGATGTTCATTCCATACTTTCAGCAGATCGAATATTCTATCCTGTGTGGCTATCCCGCTCCGTATCCCCTTGTGACCAAGAAAATGCTCGCATGCCTCAATCTGTGACTCCATGCCCAATGGTTCGAAACTTATCACACCTTATCGTGCCTATTTTTTCGAGAATCCTACCTTCCTGCCAATCACAATCAACATTCCCTTGAAGTCAGAAAGCTAGCCTAAAATCATCAACTAAGGTTGAATCAAAAGGAGAGAGCCCTCTCCGATTGCAAGTGGGCTAGAACCTGCAATCAGAAGATTGGTTTGTGGTTACCTCAGCCATATCCCTATTAGGAGCCTAGGGACAACCTGAGTGATAACATAATGGCGACTCCGCTGGGGACCTCCTCAGATAAATCAATGCAACCACTCTGCAGCTCTACAGAGGAAGAAACCGACTTGTAAAAGCCTCGGTCGACCTGTATCTGCGCACTCCATTGGGGATTCAAGCGCTCTGTTCATCTTTAAACCCCACTGGAGGAAGTGCTCCTGTTTTTCAAAGCTTTTCACGCTTAGTTCTGATCTTTGATGGTGGACAGAGATCAGGCACTTCAGAGTCTAGACATCCACCTGGCGACTCCACTTCAATTTCAATCAAAGGCTCCACTGAGGAACGAACCAAATGTTACAGCCAAGTGCCCCATGTATTAACAATAAGAGAGAATGACCGAATCCTGGGAGGAACTTCCTATAGAGGAAGCTTTAGAAAAATGCAGAGAAAGTTTATCAGAGTTTGAGCTTAATGAAGAATTTTTCAGAGCGGTATTGTCAAAAATACCAGGCGGCCGGAATAAACTTTTCCTTGAGTTTGTTGTGGAAAAATATGAGAATGAAATTGAACTCTTGGGAGCTCAAAGACAGTCTTATGATTTCCGCAACCCTCAAGAGTTTTACCAAAATCTTCCTCCTCCAGTTCACAAGGAAATAGTGTTGTCTCCTGAATTACAGTTTGAGTATGATCTGGGTTCCAAGGGAAAGACAGAAGGATCATCGGCTAGGGTCATTACCGAAGATGCAGCTGATCCTTCCGACCCAAAGAACCCGGAATCATGCCAAAGCCTCCATTCCCCTATTCAGGAGGGAACACTGTTGCCTGAGGACCTGCAGATTCTGTGTGATCTAGGTTCCAAGGGAAAGAGAGAAGGATCATCTGCTAGGCTCATTACCGAAGATGCAGCTGCTCCTTCCGACCCAAAGGATCCTGATTCATGCCGAAGTCTCCAGTCCTCAACTCAGGAGAAGATGCTACTACCTGCTGATTCACAAACTCTGCATGATTCTATTGACAAGACAGAACGGTCGACTGCCAGGCTTACCACCGAGGACGCAGCCGCCCTGTCTGTCCAAGAAGAAGCAGAAGAAGTTCTCTCACAGGGTAAGTTCATCGATCCAATCGCAAATTATATGGAACTTCGGCTTAACAAAATTTTGTTAACAGGTTTTCTCAGTGAAGACCGCATGCTTCAGCAGCAAGTGATAGAGGCCACAATTTTGGTTATAAAAGCATATGCCCGAATGATGCTTTTACGTTCAGAAACATCAGTCAACAAGTTTATCTCGTTTCACAGTTGCTTAAATGGCTGCACTGGTTATTTGATTTCACCTAACGGCAAAGTAATTGCTGGTTAGGGTAGGTAGGTAGAAGGAATAAAGCGGCCGGAGAAAATAAGTTTTGCAGAAGACAACAAGAAACTAAAAACCAAGGCGTTCTGGCCCGCTGTTCTTGACTTCTCACAAGGAGAAGCCATCCCCGAGTGGAGCCACTGTTAGCTTCCTGCTGCAGCAGGTATTCATTTTTCATGATTGGCATTTCACAGGCCAAATATGTCGTACTTTTCTTGCTGCAATGCTCCATATTTTCTCAAACAGTCTCCATATGAAGAAGGCTACTTCAAGTTCATCCAATTGCCTTCAAATTTTGTAAAGTTATCCCGGTATCGCTACTTTTAGTTAAAGGGAGGTCCAAACAGTTTAATCTTGGTCTCCCTAGGTTTAAATTTCCTGTTTTAGAATATAGAGATTGTAAATCTGTCCAAACAGTTTAATCTTGGCAGATTCTTAGATAGGTAGAGAAACAGAAGAGCCCAACAGCTTAATCTAGGCTCCGGAAGAAATAAGGGTAGTATGTAGATAGGAAAGCATCAAAAGAAAAATGAATTACGGGTTTGCAAGTCTAAGTGCACCCCCAAATAAAAGAAGAAAAAATGCTAGGAAAGTAGGCTGGGTAGGTAGTTCTGAGGTTATTGAATTGCTGACCAGTTCCAGGTTTTCAGGTATCATATCATGCAGGACATAATCAACAAGGATTTGTAAGAAAAAAGGCTCAAAAGAGGTATAACTAACTCCCCTTCTCCGTTTTCCCCAATCATTAACTAACATCCCCTAAAGAGGTCAAGATTTGCTTGACACCTCTTAAGTTCCATCATCTTCATAGCTCTGGCTTGAGTAGAGATCTGCTTTACTCAAAGTTGTTCCATATTTTCTTCCAAAATATGGTCCTACCCCTTTGTAACAGCCTAAGCTCTCCCGAACTTAGCGCTTTCGTACCATCTCCATATTAACCACTAACATTATTATTTAGCTCCCTATTCTTTCCGTCCCCTTATTAATATTAAGTAAAATCCCCCTATGTAATATCCCCCCCCCTTGGTTGAAAAATAACCATAACAACTCTCGGGAATTGTTCAGTTTATCAGAAACTAAGGAAGAGCCCCGACCTCCAAAACCACCTCCCAGATACTATGGACTCCTTCCAAAGTATAAAATCCCCCCGAGGTAATCGGACCCCTTCCGAAACCTCAAATGCCCTTCACACCCACTTACTTGCTTTTTCCTCCTCAAATTCGTTTTCGCATCGCAACCTCGCACTCTCATATTCATGCAAAACATCGCCCATCCGTCCCCCGCCGATGCGATATTGCGATATCATCGATCGACGATCACAAACGCCGAGTGTCCATTTCATTCACCTTTCCTTCTTCGCCGATGCGATATCGTGATATCGTCGATCGGCAGTCGCAAGTGCCAATTCTCCAAACTAATTCCCCCCTCGTTCCCCACCGACGCGATATCGCGATATCGCACCGGAGTCTCTTCACCACAGTACATCCAGTATCTCACCTCGTCACTCTGTACCAGGGACCCACAGCTGACGTCATCCGCTGTATAACCGACGCCATGCTTACGTTAGCAGCCAGAAAAGCCGAAAAAGCTTCGCGCAGGGAGAAAAATCACACTTCGGAGCTCCAGATCAAGAAATGGAGGCAGTTTCCGATGCGCAATTAGCGCGAAGCGCTAATCGCGCATCGCTACGGGAAATAGGCCATTTTGAGGAATCTTCAAGGAATCTTCTGATTGCTGAGCCCATTGCGCGCCGAAAGAGCTCGAAAATTGCCCAATCGTGCCAAAGGATCCGGTTTGAAAACAGCAGCAGATCAGTCACAGAGTTTAAAGTGTATCAGATCAAATCAACAGGCATCAAGCGTGTCAAAGAGTATCAGTTGACAGTGGAAACCATCAATGTAGCGGCAAAGTGTATCAGATAATATCTTGAGTAGTGGCCTGAAGCAAGAGAAAATTGAATATCTTCCAGGAGATTCATAGAAGGAGAGTGAAACTACTTGAAACTCTCAAATCATAATTATTGCACATTCAATTCACACCAAAGCCGAACTGCAGCCCCGAAGCACATTCACTCCAGCAGCACCGCATCTAGTCCCCAAGGGCCACCTCATCACCTGTTCCGATCCAGCTGCCCCCAGCGCAACCAAAAAGATTTACTTGCATTTAATTCCAGTAGCATTTAGATTTTTGAAGAGTTCTAAACAGACCTGTCAAGGTCACTTGTAATGATGTCTTTCCGATATTTTGTTTATAAATACCACCCTAAGAAATGTTGTGAGGGGTTAGTTGGTTGGTTTTAGTTGTTGGTCAGTTTTCTTTCCAGCATTTTCTCTGAGAAAATAATCGCACTGTAACAGTCATATTTTTCCATAATCAAAGATTGTTGAAAGCATGGATTGTGAAACAACTTGATGTTTTCTCTTGGCCAAGGAATGATCACGGAATTCCTGTGTCTCTACATGATCCAATAAGTGTTCTTCTTGTTAAGAGAATAATTTTGGAAAAATCACATAAGAAACCATTTGTCGACGCATTTCGAACCAACCTGTATGGTTCATCGTCAGGACAAGATGAAGATCCAATCTGAGCGACGCAATAAATAGGGATAGCAGGCTATTCCAATAGCTATTTTCACAAGTAACGGTTAGTGGACCTCTAACAAGTAACGGTTAATAGACCTCTAACAGCTATATTATCATTATTCATATATTTATTAATAAAATTCATTATTTAATTTAATTAATTAATTAAAAAATCATATATTATTCCTAAACTAATTACCATTTTGTTAATTAATAATCAAATATGCCCTTATATAGGGATAAAATGGTGAAAATTACCATTATCTCCCATTAACTTATTATTATCATACCCTTACCCCCAGTAATAAATATTATCCAAAAAGTCTAATACCTATAATTAAATGGAAAAAATTCCTCATATCTACCCTTTTAACCAAAAAATTTTATTTATACTATTATAAATATTATAAATATAATATTTTATTTATTATTGATGTGAATATAAAAGTCTAATTTACCATAATATATATATATAATTAAAGGAAAAATTCCTCTTTCTACTCGTTTAACAAAATTATTATCCATACTATAAATAATATAAATTTGATATTATTTATTTCTACTATTGATGAGAGTAAAAAGTCTAATTATACCTTAATATATATATATTTAACGAAAAATATTCTTCTAACTGCCCATTTAACCAAATTCTTAATTTAAAATATTATTTATTTGTACTGTTAATATGAATACTATTATTAATGTATTTGTTTACCATTACCCTCATATAATCATGTTATTATTAATAATTATTTATTTGATTTATACTATTATAAATAATATAAATATAATATTATTTATTTGTACTGTTAATATGAATACTATTATTAATGTATTTGTTTACCATTACCCTCATATAATCATGTTATTATTAATAATTATTTATTTG
>APFE030975660.1:243479-262625 GCA_000404065.3 Pinus taeda
AAGTATGGTCCTACCCCCTTGTAACAGCCTAAGCTCTCCCGAACTTAGCGCTTTCTTACCATCTCCATATTAACCACTGACATTATTATTTAGCTCCCTATTCTTCCTGTCCTTATTAATATTAAGTAAAAATTCCCCTATGTAATATCCCTCCCCCTGGTTGAAAAATAACCATAAGAACTCCCGGGAATTGCTCAGTTTATCTGAAATTCAGCAAGAACCCTTGACCTCCAAAACCACCTCCCAGATACTATGGACTCCTTCCAAAGTATAAAATCCCTCCGAGGTAACCGGACCCCTTCCGAAACCTCAAATACCCTTCACACCCACTTACTTGTTCTTCCTTCCGTAAAAGTTGTTTTCGCATCGCACCTTCACACTCTGATCTTCATGCTAATCATCACCCATCCGTCCCCCCCCGATGTGATATTGCGATATCGTAAATCGGTGATCACAAATGCCGAGTGTCCAATCCATTCACCTCTCCATCTTCGCCAATGCGATATCGCGATATCATCGATCGGCAGTCGCATGTGCCAAGTCTCCAAACCAATATCCCCCTCGTTCCCCGCCGACGCGATATCGCGATATCGCATCGGAGTTTCTTCACCATAGTACATCCAGTATCTCACCACGTCGCTCTGTACCAGGGACCCACAGCTGACATCATCCCCCGTACAGCCGACACCATGCTTACGTCAGCAGCCAGAAAAGCTGAAAAAGCTTCGCGCAGGGAGAAAAATTGCACTTCAGAGCTCCAGATCAAGAAACGGAGGCCGTTTCCGATGCGCGATTAGCGTGAAGCGCTAATCCCTCACGCATCGCTACGGGAAATACGCCATTTCGATGAATATTCAGGGAATCTTCTGATTGTTGAGCCCATTGCGCGCCGAAAGAGCCCGAAAATCGCCCGATCGTGCCAAAGGATCTAGTTTAAAGACAGCAGCATATCAATCACAGAGTTTAAATTGTATCAAATCAAATTAGAAGGCATCAAGCGTGTCAAAGAGTATCAGTCAACGGCCGAAGCCATCAATGTAGTGGCAAAGTGTATCAGCGAATATTTTGAGCAGCGACCCGAAGCAAGAGAAAATTGAATATCTTCCAGCAGATTCATAGAAGGAGAGTGAAATTACTTGAAGCTCCCAAATCATAATTATTGCACATTTAATTCACACCAAAACCGAACTGCATCCCCAAAGCACAATCATTCAGCAGCATCGCATCTGGTCCCCAAGGGCCACCTCTTCACCTGTTCCGATCCAGCTGCCCCTAGCGCAGCAAAAAAGATTTACTTACATTTAATTCTAGCAGCATTTAGATTTTGAAGAGTTCTAAGAAGACCTGTCAAGTTCATTTGTAATGATGTCTTTCTGATATTTTTTTTATAAATACCACCCTAAGAAATGTTGTGAGGGGTTGGTTGGTTGGTAGTAGTTGTTGGTCAGTCTTCTTTCCAGCATTTTCTCTGAGCAGAGAGTCGCACTGTAACTGTCATAATTTTCCATAATCAAAGATTGCTGAAAGCATGGATTGCGAAACAACTTGATGTTTCTCTTGGCCAAGGAATGATCACGGAATTCCTGTATCTCTACATGATCCAATAAGTGTTCCTCTCCCCTGTTTTGTTTTTATGCTTTTTTATCACCTTCCGCCTTTCTAAATTGCAGGAAAAAAGAATAGATTAAGATTTGTTTCGTTACACCTTAAGTTCAATATCTGCGTTTTTCAATGTTTTCTTCAGAAACAGTTATGAGCTTGTATTCTTAAATGATCTGGTTTACGATGTTTCTTTCGCATATGAGTGCATGTCTTAGGAATTCTTAACTGCTCCGGGATGCCACTCATCCACTTATCTTCTTTTTCAGCATGATGAAATGATTCTCCTTTGCCTTTCATCCCTTATGTTCATTCCATACTTTCAGCAGACCGAATATTATATCCTGTGTGGCTATCCCGCTCTGTATCCCCTTGTGACCAAGAAAACGCTCGCATGCCTCAATCTGTGACTCCATGCCCAATGGTTTGAAACTTATCACACCTTACCGTGCCTCTTTTTTCGAGAATCCTACCTTCCTCCCAATCACAATCAACATTCCCTTGAAGTCAGAAAGCTAGCCTAAAATCATCAACTAAGGTTGAATCAAAAGGAGAGAGCCCTCTTCGATTGCAGGTGGGCTAGAACCTGCAATCAAAAGATTGGTTTGTGGTTACCTCGACCGTATCCCTATTAGGAGCCTAGGGACAACCTGAGTGATAACACTACCTTCGGTTAGAAGATAAAGCTCCAAGATGTAAATCTGAAACAACTAAAAAACCTTTTTTAGATGGGGAAACTAGTATAAACTTCCTACCTGAAAGAATCCAACAAGAGTTGTGATAACCAAGATTGACAAAAGCCACATTTTCCACTCAATTGGAAAATCCAAAAGAACTTGTATTAATAGTAGACAATCCATATACCAACATGAATTTTTTAGGATGTCTTTGTAGTAGGTTGAGTCATAGAGTTTCAAGCTTTTTGGTAATTCTTATGTGCAACACTTGATATCTAGTATTTTTAAGATGACTATTTTTCTACGCCTTGCTAAATTGGAGGAAAAGAGCATTTATATGTAAGTAAGGAAATTCTTTCACAATGCCACTTGTGACAAATGGGTTGGCCTCAACATTGTTGAATATTTGGCTATTAATATGACAATTACCTCAATAGGTATATATAACATTAAGGTAGAACTTACTCATGTAGCAAGAAATTGACACCTATTGAAAAGGACATAGGACCCTAACACACAAGTATAAATTGTGATAAAAGATAAAAAAATTGACACTAAGATGTTATTGATTTAGCTAGTTGTAAGAAAAATAGGAAATTAGTCCTAGTGTTAAGAATTTCATGGATATTGTGCACCATGTAATCTTTTTGAAAGAGGAAGATTTTTCTAATAATGCATTTGAGGATCACCTAGAGGAGGCACAATTTAAATAGGAAAAGACATAATAATTTCAGGCATGATGACTTATGGTGGGTAAGGTTGCACTAAAAAAAAAAAATAAAGAAATAAAATAAATAAAATAAATAAAAAATAAAATAATAAATAAAAATAAATAAAATAAAAATAAATAAATAAAATAAATAAAAATGTAAAATGTATAGGTAAGACCCAACACACCATTAAAAATTCAAGAAGTTTCCATAAAAAATTTGTTAGAAAATGAGAACCTTGCAAGTGTCCACTGTGAATCAAGTACCCACAAGAAACTGACCAAGCATCCACCAAACATTAACAATAACCACTAGGTGCCTATCAAATACTGACTTGAAGCTGAAAGTAGAGGTCAATAAACAACAAGAAATTGCGACAAAGGATATGTAAAGGTAGACACTACCACGTTCTTGACTAATTGATTGGATGAAGTATATGAGGCCCCTCTAAGTGTCAATAATAGTTCTTGACTAATCAATTGCGGGAAGTATATGAGGCCCCTTTAAGTGTCAATAATAGTTCTTGAATAATCGATTGCAGGAAGTATATGATGCCCCTCTAAGTGTCAATAATATTAGATAACATAATTCTTGACATCATGTTATGGTAAGAAGACACAAAAGGTTTGGTGGAAGATTTTTTGTTACTAGAAGAATACACTTGACACTTGCACAAAGACTTTATTGTTACACTAGTTGAGTAGGAAAATGGGAAATGGGATAAATAGCTAGAGACATAAGAGCTTTTCATCATGACTTATAGGTGGGGAATATGTATCAAGGGCATATGATGTCAAAAGTATAGGTAGGACTCAGAAAATACTAAAAACTCAAGGTTTTCCATTAGTATTTTGTTGAGGGCTGACAAATGATAGAGTGTCATCCAAGTGCCCACTTAGTCTAACAACATGGTAAGGTATCCACCAATGCTAATGGTAATGCCAAAGTGCACATCAAATGTTGACTTAAAGCCACTAGGTTGATAAATAATACTCAATATCGGATGCATTTTATCAATAGTGATATTACATTTTCATCTTTACGAAATGGATCTAGAAAATTAAGAATATGAACAATTATGTCATGATGTGGTAACAAGAACATTATTTGCATCATGAGGAATGGAATTTGGATGGTTGCATTTACTTTGATATTGTGAGGTTAGGAATTTGATGGTTCATAGGCTATATGCATGAGTTTCAGACTGGAAATTTGTAAATAACACCTTTTGATAAGGTTTGGTGGGATAAACCTTTCTTGGATTGAATATGCTTAAAATTAGAGATGTTCATCATCTACAATTAGAAGAATGTAAAAAGAAATTAGGAATCAAATAGGATAACAATACATAGGTGGAAACATCATTGACACACATTATGAGCAATTCCATAAGGTTTTGATAAAGATGATGGAAAACATAATAATCTACTAGTAATGCAATGTTGGTATCTTAAAGATTCTCCTTCAAGGTTGAGATACATTAGAAGATATATAATGTTCAAACAATTACTTGTGGAAGATTATGAAGAGATGTGAATCACTTTTTTCCTAAATGCTCCCAAGTTCTATATAAAATAAGTACAATAAATATCAAATATCACCCCAACCCAAGCCTTGGTAGAAGGTGGAAAACATGTGGTAATAACAGAGTTGAAGACTAAGAAAAAAATTATAGAAAATACCGTAGATCCAGAGTCTATAATAGAAATCATGCCAACTAATGTCCATAGAAAAAGAATGTTAATGCTGAGCAACAAAAACAAGTTGGAGGGAGCCCAAGCATTATAAAAATGAGAGGATGAGATATCACCACAACTTGAGACTCCATTTTTCATAGTATCTTGTTTATCATCCAAAAGTATGTCAAGTGTTAGGTTGTATTTGAATCTAGTGATTGTCACAGCGCTTTGTGTTTCTACCTAAATTGTATTTTAGATAGTTTTCATTGCTACAACATATTTGAATTGAGTTGGCAAGCATTTTTTTTATAAAAAAGAAGATTGGAAAGACTGCAATGTCACACAAAAGCTTCTTTTGATGGGACTAGACCAGATCATTAGGTGTATTTTATGAATTGGTTTTATTTTGAGCTTGAACTTTCCATATTAAATTCAAACTAATATGTCAAACATTCAACCTATTTGATTTACCATTATGTACATAAGTCTATTCAATTCCTTTTCAAATGTTTTTTCTAGATTGTAAACATCCTTTTTCTTCATTGCTTTTAGCTATGTGTGAGATTTTCTATTAAAATCTTGAAAATAACATTAACAGGATAAGAAGTCACATTAAGTGAACTATGTTTTAGCCTCAATATAAAAGAATAACAATTAGTTCTATGTAGAAAAGGACTATTTTACAAGAAATTAAAAGAGAACAACAAATTACAATTATGAGAGATGACCTTTCTTAATTAGGTTTCCATCTCGCCACAAAAGTAAGATTGGCCTATATACAAACTAAAATAAGCCAATAACCTATTTAGATTATTTTGACTTGTTTCTACCCTTAGTGGCCATCCTCTTTTCTAATCCTTACACAGATTCTTCCTCTCAATTATTGTGCACTTGTTTTTGAGGGACATGCAAAAATTGGGATGAATTTAAAACTGTAACTTTGAATCGAAATAACTTCTCCATACAACATGAGAAGTATTCTAGATGGTCCATGGATTTGGGTTCCCACAAAAGGATGTAGTCAACATTAAAGACAAAGTTCGAATTGGGTTCACCTACTACAATATACAACCCTTTGCATCTTATTGAGGTGCTTTTCTTTTGTGCACTTTTGTGTTTAAAATAAAATAATTTAACTCTTATTCCAAAGCACTGTAATAGACTTAGTAGGCTTTGTGTTGATATATATTTTAATCGTTTACTCACTTATCTCTCTTTATTATATTAAGTTAGTCATCTTTGTAGTGCACCATCTTTAGCTATATTCTCAAAACACTTGAAAAAAGACACAGTAGCGTACATGCCCTCAACATATAGAAAGTCACATATTTCTTCAAAATTAAACTAGAGGCCAAGTTATCTTCTCACAAATAGTTGGGAGAAAGAAGTTTCACACCATGGATGAAGTTTCTATTCACACAAGCATTCCCAGGCACGTAAGGTATCATGGGGAGTACTTGGAGTTGGTGTCAAACTTGTGGAAATGCATAGTAACAATTGTAAAGTGGCAATATATGTTGTTGGGAAGCTCAGGCCTCTAACCATTACAATACCAATGTAACACCATGCTCTCCTTAAGATGCTTAACTCTTAACAAATGATTTTTGGTAAAGTGATCAACGCTCAAACCCAGGATTAATCCCTACTGGTAAAGACATGTTTCCACCATAATTGAGATTAGATGGAAGCCCTGACTACCTCAACAACCCAAGTAAAAATCCTGGTGACCTTGATAGCCCATGGATGTGGCATATTTCACTAGCCCCTTACCAAACAAAAGAGAGAACATTTGACTTCAGGAAATTGAGGACTTATTGCTACAATAAATTTATGACTTCTTGCTACAACTAATTGAGAATTTTACAAAGTTCCTTTACTGAATATTAATGTTTTAACATGCATGTCTCACAAAACCATTGTAACGCTAAAATTTTGAAAACCTTATTTAATATAAAAATTTGGACAAAAAATCATGTTGGTATAACTAACCATAGTTTAGCTTGCTTGGCATTGACATGTTGTGGCTTTGTGATCTTCTTCCTCTTGCCATTATATTGAAGCTTAAGGGCCACCTACAGTCCATCCTTGACTATGGACTTGACCGCCCCAATAGCCGTGGAATATTTGGTCACTTCACAATAAAAGTAGAGATGACTCATCCCTTCACGATAAATTCATATATATGAGCATTTCAGGAATAGCTATTGTAGAAATATTTTATATTTTATGCCAAAGGAACAATATTTTAAATATATAAACATATAAGCATTTAAAAACAAAATCTCAGAGTCCACTCCTCTTATACGGCTTGTTGGAGAGGTAAATCCCCTCTACAGATAGAGGTGATCCCTACTAGCCCAGAACGGGTCTAGAAACAATCAAACAATGCTATCACGCAAGTTCATAATTGCAAATAAAAGGTAGGTGATGAAGACCTACTTGAGTTCCAACGCTTTCGTTTGTAGAAGGGATGTCACCCACGTTCCTTTTCCTGGGCCGGTCACAATCCTCCACTATCCTCGTGGATGGACACATGCACACAAAGAGAACAACACAAACACAAGCGTGAAATATAATATATGCAATTATACATCAGTTAGGTAGGATGTAATTCCACATCAACCATTACAAGTAAAACGAGAATGGAACCATAATGATAGTCATCTATTATTAATAATCAACAAAGGAGAATACAACTAGCGTCCTGACGTCAAGTCCTCGTTTGGTTGGGTGCTCAGCTACACAAGTCTTGCAAAGCTTGAAGGGATGAGGGACAAGCTCTCTCTCTCTCCCTCTTTAGTAACAAGGTCTCCTTACTTAGGTAAAGCCTTATGGACACAAAGAAGGCTCTTGCAACTCCAATCTCTTTATATCTTCCTTTTAGCACAAGTATTGCCACTAGAATCAGAACTAGCTTGCTCAAGCCATGGAGACAAGCTTTTATAGATGAAAAGGAAAAGATAAGGTCAATCTCAACAACAATGGATTTGGCTTCATCACTTGTAAACTTCTATGGAATGGTGGCAAACTACTTCCCATTCAAGGAGATTCGAAGCCAAACCATCCTCACTTAACTTGGATGCAGTTGGTGAATGAGTTGGATAGAACTTTCAGAGGTTTGATTAGTTCAAAACTCTGCCCAAAAAGGTTGGCGCGATTGCGACTCTGGGACAGAGCGCTAATGGTGTGCCCTTTCAATAGGATTCTCCCCATTGGCGCGGGCACAACATAGGGGACCAGCGCTAATGTAAAAAGGGCTGTTTTTAAGGGCAAAGAGCAGGAGATGTCTTCAGGGCATATGAGGCTCATGTTCAGAGGTGAATAATGCAAGTGGTTTCAAGTCTTGTCACTTCTCACAAGTCCCGGAATGAGTCCTCCAAGATGCAGGAGAGGGGAAACAGGGACGGTGACAAACGGTGACAAATTACTGTATAACAGATGCCCCCTAAAGCATGAGGCTCGAGAGAGAGAGGGGTGAAGTGCTTTACAAGAACATGCATGACTGAAAACACTGTTGCCGAAGAACCTGCGAAAATAAGTACAACTGATATCTGCAAGTACATGATATATGTGGCATGGGCGCAACCATCCATAACAGAGTATATATAACTGGATCCCAGGTATGGATGCAGCCATCCGACGAGGATCTATAAATGGACTCAGGCATGGTCGCAGCCATCCAATAAATGAATCATGTAATGATTACAATAATCCACAAAATGCAACCCGAATTCTAACATGCACAATCCGGGGTCTTGCTCTCCAACTTGACCCGAACACAGTACAAGTTCAAGCATGTGAATATAGGAGTCGAAGTCGAACATGCATGAATATTGTCTGATGACCAGTCAATGATGAAAACTGTTAACAGACGCGAGAGGTGCCACCAATAATGACGATGGTCCTCAAGGTACTATAGTTACAATCCACGGCGTGCGAATCAATGCGTCAGTGTCAAACACCCGTAGAATCTCACTTGAATGGGAGATGGATGTATGTATGAGTATTTGGTGCTAGGAAGGTCTTGTATGATGTATAGAGTCATGTTATTCTTATAGAACACCTTTTGTAGACCTTGCTTACAGTAAGGGGGAGCATGAACAACACTCTTCAGCAAAGCATGTATTCACGGGGAGCATGGACAGATTGGTACACCTTGGCATATACAAAGGGGGAGCACATTCAAAGATTTCAGCAGGTACTCAGGGGGAGTATGAACAATAGAATGCTTAACTTCAAAAGAGAATATCTTGGTTCGCCCTTTGCCCTTGATGTCAAAGGGGGAGAGTGATTTGGTGTTGTTGCCATCAAGTCCAAAGGGGGAGATTGTTGGCATTATGATGCATGTGTTTTACTTGATGGAAACCCTCTCATAGAAGATCATCTCACTTATATATAACTAGATGAATCTACAGAAGATATATCAGATGTGAATGAATGCATGGAGCAGGACAACTAAAAGGAATCAGATGATAGATCTAAGTGTGACAAGTTAGCTTTGCCATCAAGTCCAAAGGGGGAGATTGTTGGCATTATGAGACAAGTGTTGTCCTTGATGGAAAACCACACAGATGACAAATCAAAGTGCAGATGGTCAGCAACAAGGAATTGATGAACAAGACTACAAGAATGAAGAGAAAATACATATACGCAGGTTCATCGTGACAGATCCCCGTATACACGCATGTTAGTTGTTACAAAGTCGCGTATGCGTATGCACGCACATTCATGCAAGGAGAAGCACGTATATGCTGGAAAACTTACCTATGGTCCGTGGCAGTTAGTCCTTGGAATTTGAACCTATGGTTTTTGGACCATGGAATCTCGACAGACGTGTTGATCCCTAGTATTGAGTTGATGGTATTGGTTTTTTATGTTTTTGGACCATGGTATTGAGCAAGGCCTAAGACTATAAAAGGAGAAGAAGATCATTAGGCAAGTGTATTGAGAAAGTCTTGAATATCTGATGAAGGATGAGATCCAGTATGGAGGTTATGGGTTGCTTGATCTAAGCTAAGGAGGGATCTCACAAGTTGATGGAGAAAAAGATCTAAGGATAGATTGGGATCAAATGGTTTGAAATGAACTATCTCTATATGTTTGATTATTTTTATTCTAGATCTATATACTGATGCAAGTAATGTTCAGAACTGGGTATAACTTAAGGTTGAAATCGCTGCAATTCATGATTGAATATTTATAGATCTGTACGCGGGTTAGCTTTGGTAAAAGCGCGTATGTACGCGGGTTTGGTTCGTCCAAGTACCGTATACCATTTAATCTATGATGTTGATGATAGTGTTGCAGGGTTCAGGGTTCTCCTCTGTGTTCTGGTGACTGCTTTTGTTGACAGGGTTCAATGATTCAGTATTGGGTGATTCAGAGATTGATAATGCTAAGTGTTGATTGATTGTGTGATTCAATGATATTGATGGGTCCAGTATGAAAATTGGATGAAACGTGGCCTTCAGATTATGTGTTGTGCTTCATTGTATCCAGTATAAAAATTAATGAAACGAGGTACCTGGAGGAGAGAAGATTGTAGGTCAGCACCTACGTACTAGTATCTAAGCTAGTACAAGAGCTAAAGGAAATCTTTGGAGCATTGTAGCAGGTAGTAACCTGCATACTAGTAAATGGATCGGCTAGTACAAGAGCAAAGGGGATTGTAGGTCTCGTACTGGTATAAGGCTGCACCAGTACAAAATATTGTAAAAGGATTTTCATATTAAGAAGAAGATGAGATGACTTACAGCAGGTGGTTTTCTCCCGCATTGGGTTTCCACCTTATATCATGGTGTTCATGTGTGTGCTCTTTATGTGTGATGATCTATTCTGCTTACTGTTAATAAGGTTAATAATGTTCTGATGCATTTACTGAAGATAAGCTAATTGAATCATAATATTACTGCATGTACGCTGGTTGCTCTTAACACAGTCGCGTATATACGCGAATATCCTTAACTGAAGTAGCGTATATGAATCTGAGTATGAAACTGAAAAGTTTTACTGATTTGATAATACTGATTCACCCCCCCCTCTCAGTATTATTTCCAACAATTGGTATGAGAGCAGGTCCTTTGATAGAAGCTTGATCGCTTGAAGGAGATCCGTGGAACAATGGGAAAGAAGCTTAAGAAGAAAGCATCTAAGAAAAGGAAGTCATCTCAGAAGAACTATGACAGTGGGAGAATCGACTGGGGATTAGGCATAAGAAGCTCTTCAGATTCAGAATCAGATTCAGAATCATTATCAGAAGAAAGATATCAAATAGAGGCAGAATTTAAAAGGCTTTCAGTCATAATCAAAGATCAACAAGATCTTTTGAACAAAAGGGAATGTGAAACAACTGAACTTGCTCTTATGGGTGAACAAGAGAAATATCAAATAGAGGCAGAATTTAAAAGGCTTTCAGACACAACCAAAGATCAACAAGATCTATTCAACAAAAGGGAATATGACTTCAAAGACAAAACTACCAAACTGAAAGCCAATCTAGAGTTATTCAAGGCCAAATATCTAAAGTTGCTAAAAGACCAACAAGAGGAAGAAAGCAAGATAAGGAAGTTTTTCAGGGACAAACTTTAAAAGATGCATGATGAAGTAACGTCTCTAAGAAAATAAGTCAATGAAAACAACACAACAATCAAGAATATCAGAGATAGATCCAGTGATTATGAAAGTCTTGAAGCTTCGACCCTCTCACTAAAGGAAGAACTTGAAGAAGCCAAAAGGAAGAACGAAGATCTACTCCAAACTATTGAAAAACAAGAATCACAGTTGGAATGTGCCTTCAGAGTTCATCAAATGTTGCAGAATGTAAATGAAGAAAAAGAAAAGGAGATACTCAATCTAAAGCAACAAGTGGAAGAAGGAATAAAGTCAGAAGAAATTTTGAAGAAGCAATGCCTTGAAAAGGAAGAGCAACATCAAGTTGAGGTAAATATCTTGAAAGGTAAAATAGAAGAAAAGGATAAGCTTTTACGATTTCAAGATAGCTCTAAAGTCTTGGATGATATTCTTAGTAGTCAAAGGTCTCCTGCTATAAAGACTAGTCTTGGTTTCCATGAAATAGTTGAAGGTGAATCTAGTTCACAAGGTGAAGTAAGGAACTCTCAAGAAAAATCTAAATTGATAACCAAGAAAATGAGAAGTCAAATCCATCAGCAATCAAGGAAAGAAATTCCTCAAAGAAAATCCTTTACTCCTCCTATGAATAATGTTGAATGCTATGTATGTCATAACCTTGGACATGTTGCAGCCAGATGCAGAAGAAGAAGGGATCCAGACCATCATGATCAAAGATCATCACATTCAAGGTACTTTAACGGATATTGTTTTGCTTGCAATATGTATGGTCACAAAGCTGTTGATTGCTACAGAAGGAATATAAAACATGTAAGTCGCTATGCATGTAACAAGTTTGGACATAGAGCAAAAGATTGCAGGAACAAAGTTCATGATAAGAAGAACTCATCAACATGCTTGAAGGTATGGAAGAAGAAGGAAGTTCAGTCAGAAAGATGTGGCACATCACAGGATTCTCAGCACAACACAGTCATAACAAACTCAGGGGGAGCTGAAAGTGTACAACTTCAGTGTCCTGAATCTCATACGCAAGTTTCATAAAGGGAATTCGCGTATATACGCGAGTTAGACACTGAAAAAGTCGTGTATATGTCAGTATGAAGAAAAGCAGTGTGGATAGGCTCAGAAAATGGGTTTGATATGTTCCAGTCCATTATTTGCTCTATCGGTTAATAGTTACAGTCTGCTGAGGATGTGTGGAAATGTCTTGATACGTGTAAGAGGTTTAGAAGTGTTTTGATCCTAACTTGATGATGATGTCTTGATACTTATTTCTGATATATGCATGATGAGATCTAACAGTAAACAAACGGCACAAGTTGAGGGGGAGAATATGCCTTTGATAATGCATTGTTGGCATTATGGTTAGTGGTCCTTGATGATGATACTTATATGGCTAAATGATATATCATGCTATGATTGATGATTCATAATCATACTTGTCGATTGATGGTGCATATATGATGCTTACAAGGAGAAGTACAAAGCTTGAATACACATTGTCATTACTTGATGATGAAGTCTCTCATACGTTGCTGTCATCATATGCATGAAGATCATCTAATACAGTTATGATGCAGGATTCCTATGGTACTTGGTGATCATGTGGATGAGGATTGTTGATGTTGATGATATAAAGAAGCCTTGACAAGTGATCTTGTGCTCAAGATACATAGTGCTGGATACATGCATGATTACTGAAAGTTGCATTATTGGAGACATGAGATTGTTATATGATAGGTTGATTCTCACATATGTTGATTGGTGGTTATCAGATGAGGGATATTCCCGTATAATGTTACAGAGATGATACATGGATGATCTTGTTGATAAGATGTCTATACACATATGATATAATGTGAATAATTTTATATGATGAGCTAATATCAATATGCAGTCATACCCTGTCACAGGAATTTTACAGGTTGCTGATCTGGAAGTAGTTATACGCGAGCCATATCCGCGTATATACGCATGTTCCTATGGATACAGTCGCGTACATGTCAGTTTGAATAATTTCAGTGAGCCAGACTCAGGGTGAGATGAGTCTGATATGGGTCTAATAATAGAGACCATCTGGAAAAACTTCAGGGGGAGTAGATTAACTTCTAATGATGCATTGTTGGCATTATCTTAGAAGCTTTTGGTTCTAGTTCACAGCTATTGTTGATTTCAGGAAGAACGAAGGCAGAGATAGAATAGAAGGAAATCTTGATCTGAATGGTGATTAACAAACGCTGCTGCTATCAGTTGTTGATGACTCTTATAAGTCTTGATACTTCGTCTCTATGTCATGTATCTCTTTTATGGTGACAAGGTCATGTAGCGGCCTATGTTGGTTTCCCCACTATGCCTGGGATGGATAATGTAATGTTCTTGTTTTATCTCTTTTATGGTGTCAAGGTCATGTAACGGCCTATGTTGGTTTCCCCACTATGCCTGGGATGGATGATGTAGTGTTCTTTCTTTATCATGTGTAAACTTTTGATTTATCCTCACTTGGTTGGTTAGATGAGTCAAGTCCCACTTGAATGGGAGATGGATGTATGTATGAGTATTTGGGGCTAGGAAGGTCTTGTATGATGTATAGAGTCATGTTCTTCTTATAGAACTCCTTTTGCATACCTTGCTTACAGTAAGGGGGAGCATGAACAACACTCTTCAGCAAAGCATGTATTCAGGGGGAGCATGGACAGATTGGTACACCTTGGCATATACAAAGGGGGAGCACATTCAGAGATTTCAGCAAGTACTCAGGGGGAGTATGAACAATAGAATGCTTAACTTCAAAAGAGAATATCTTGGTTCGCCCTTTGCCCTTGATGTCAAAGGGGCAGAGTGATTTGGTGCTGTTGCCATCAAGTCCAAAGGGGGAGATTGTTGGCATTATGATGCATGTGTTGTACTTGATGGCAACCCTCTCATAAAAGATCATCTCACTTATATATGACTAGATGAATCTACAGAAGAGATATCAGATGTGACTGAATGCATGGGATGCAGGACAACTGAAAGGAATGAGATGATAGATCTAAGTGTGACAAGTTAGCTTTCCCATCAAGTCCAAAGGGGGAGATTGTTGGAATTATGAGACAAGTGTTGTCCTTGATGGCAAACCACACAGATGACAAATCAAAGTGCAGAAGGTCAGCAGCAAGGAATTGATGAACAAGACTACAAGAATGAAGAGAAAATACATATACGCAGGTTCATCATGACAGATCCACGTATACACGCATGTTAGTCGTTAAAAAGTCGCATATGCGTATGTACGCACATTCATGCAAGGAAAAGCGCGTATACGTTGGAAAACTCACCTATGGTCCGTGGCGGTTAGTCCTTGGAATTTGAACCTATGGTTTTTGGACCATGGCATCTCGACAGACGTGTTGATCCCTAGTATTGAGTTGATGGTATTGGTTTGTTATGGTTTTGGACCATGGTATTGAGCAAGGCCTAAGACTATAAAAGGAGAAGAAGATCATTAGGAAAGTGTATTAAGAAAGTCTTGAATATCTGATGAAGGATGAGATCGAGTATGGAGGTTATGGGTTGCTTGATCTAAGCTAAGGAGGGATCTCACAAGTTGATGGAGAAAAATATCTAAGGATAGATCAGGATCAAATGGTTTGAAATGAACTATCTCTATATGATTGATTATGTTTATTCTAGATCTATATACTGACGCAAGTAATGTTCTGAACTGGGTATAACTTAAGGTTGAAATCGCTGCAATTCATGATTGAATATTTATAGATATGTATGCGGGTTAGCTTTGGTAAAAGAGCGTATGTACGCGGGTTTGGTTCATCCAAGTAGCGTATACCATTTAATCTATGATGTTGATGATAGTGTTGCAGAGTTCAGGGTTCTCCTCTGTGTTCTGGTGACTGCTTTTGTTGACAGGGTTCAGTGATTCAGTATTGGGTGATTCAGAGATAGATAATGCTAAGTGTGGATTGATTGTGTGATTCAATGATATTGATGGGTCCAGTATGAAAATTGGATGAAACGTGGCCTTCAGATTATGTGTTGTGCTTCAGTGTATCCAGTATGAAAATTGATGAAACGTGGTACCTGGAGGAGAGAAGATTGTAGGTCAGCACCTACGTACTAGTATCTAAGCTAGTACAAGAGCTAAAAGGAAAACTTTGGAGCATTGTAGCAGGTAGTAGCCTGCGTACTAGTAAATGGATCGGCTAGTACAAGAGCAAAGGGGGTTGTAGCTCCCGTACTGGTATAAGGCTGCACCAGTACAAAATATTGTAAAAGGATTTTTCTTATTAAGAAGAAGATTGAGATGACTTGCAGCAGGTGGTTTTCTCCCGCATTGGGTTTCCACCTTATATCATGATGTTCATGTGTGTGCCTTATTTGTGATGATCTATTCTATGTTACTGCATCTGTTAACTGATAATATGGTTGATAATGTTCTAATGCACTCATTGAAGATCAATTAACTTAATCATAAGAAGTTGTGGAAGTAGCATATATGAATCTGGTTATGGAAATGAAAAAGTTTTAGTAATGTGATAATACTGATTCACCCCCCCCTCTTAGTATTATTTCCAACAGAGAGATCAACTTGTGAGTTAGAAAGATCAACTAAGTGTGGAAACAAACCAACACAAGCACAAAGTGTCCTCTAGTGTCCTGAAGATGGACCCCCGTTGGGGTTCGAAACGTCGGCAGAATGAAGTTAAAACTGTGGATAATCCGGAACATGAAGCTACAAAAAATTCCCACAGAGGCCTGAAATCCAAGATAAAGATAAGTCTCAATCTAAACATGAGTACTTGAAGCAGTGCAAGATTAGGTCCCGTGGATAGGAAGGAAGGCTCCAAAATCAAAGCATAGGAAAAAATTTGAAGGGTGGCTGTAGCTTCTACAATAGGAATATATAATAATCCTCCTCATTTTGAGGATACTAAAGCAAGGTTTATTTAAATTTAGTTCCATTAAATATTCCATAAAAACTAGGTGAAAATCAAGATTTCGCAGCACTCATGCAACAAAGACATGGGTTCTCTTCTTTTGAACTTATGTCATGATGGGGTTGAGGAGATCCTCCCACTGATGAAAATAATCCTATACATCTCTACTTTGATTTTTGTTAGTATATATGGACAACTAAAGTTGCTTTTATGTTGATTAATGGTTTAGTTATTAATCATCATCCCCTGCTTTTCATAAATAAAGATAACTTTTAAAGGACTCATATGATCACAACCTTCATGTTTTCTCTTTTTTTATATGTTAGCTATTATGAGAATTTTTAGGTCTAAAATAGGCCTCCAAAAGAAAATAATAAAATAATAGTTTAAATAGTAAATTAGAGTTATGAATTTTTAGAGAAAAAGAAAGAAAACTACTTTTTTATTGTATTTTTGGCTTATCTCCTTGTAGTTTTACTCGAATATCGAGTGTAGACATCATTTGGATGTGGAATTAAATTCCACATCAATGAGTACCCACTCAGCATAGTTTTGAGTAGACCCATATAAAAAATAATTGAAAATACATGAAAAAATGTGTTGAATCATATGATCACAGAATTCATGTTTTTTTGTTTTTTTGTCTACTAGCCATTAGGGGAATTTTGAGGTTAAAATGAGCCTCTTAAGGATAATATTAAAATAATAAACTAAAATTTATGTTTTTTTAAAGAGAATGAAAGAAAACTATTTTATTATTATTGTATTTTTGGCTTATCTCCTTATAGGTTTACTCAAAGTTCAAGTGTACACATTCATTGGATATGTGTCCCTACCTCAAGGTGTTTCATGGCTTATTGGATAAGTGACCCTCAAAGTAATTAAACAGTTACTAAATTCACCTACTCAACTAGAAAATTTATGAGTTCTTGTTTTTTTAGTAGAGGTGCGAAAAGTGTTTTTGGAGATTTTTTTTGACATTTTATACATTATTATGTACAAAGTATTGTTGATGTATTTTCATACCAGACATCAACTAAATGATCGTGTTTCATATTTTAACCTATATCCCTCTATATGAAGACTAAATTTTGAATTCTTGAAAGTGATGGATAACCTTCACTTGGTTGATCATGAAGGCCCAACAAGTCCTTAATAATTTAGTAAATTTAAATGTCGAAGTTCTTCCTTGCACAAGGCCAATGGGGATGGTTTCTCCTTTTAAAAGGATATTGGAAAAGAAGGAAATATTTTTTGGTCATCCTCTGACTAAATAATCTTATGTGTTAGCTTCATCCAACACTTTATGAAATAAATATAGACGTCATATGCCTGAGACATTATCAATTTTTTCCAAGGACCCACAAAGTTAACTTAGCCACATCCTCATCATTATATCTTCCTCAGTTATACATTTTATTCTTTTTCTTTATTTTTCATCCATTTTTTTCTTATCGTCACTAGTTTTATTATCCATTTTCCCATCCATTCTTGAATTTTGACTAAGTAATTATTTTTATGTGGGATTACTCTTTCTCCTAATCCTCTCATCACTTATCAATTTTTTACTTATTCGTTTTAACCATTTAATTAATGCCTTTATCATTCATGAAGGTTGTTTCACCCACTTATTTGACACATACCTACACTTACCCATTTTTCTACATGCAAGTGGCAGACTCTATTTTTCTTCAATTCATCCCATGCCATCATAACATCCTTATACTCAACCAATTAACTTCTAATCCTATTTAGTGTTCCATGGTTCTTTCTCCTTCATACACAAATAAATGAGATAAATACGGTGGGTTTATAAACTAAATGCCAAGATTTATGTGGAATAAATCAACAACTCTTGAGTCACTAATTTGCAAAAGCCATAACTTTTGTTCTAAATGTCAAAATTAGGAAAGCAAGAACTCCTTGGAAATCTATTTGCGTGAAGAATTACATGAATATTATTTCCATGGCTAAAATATCATCTGTCGTACAAAAAATCAATTTATAGTCATGATCATTTATGACTTGGAAATAATTTACTTTTTACTAGAAGTGATTGATTTAAGGGAATGTTCAGATCTTTAAAGTGGGAACCACTTTAAGGTACAAATATTATATTTACCAAAGGGACTTAACGCACTTAGCACAAGGGAGAATTCCCTAACTGTAAAGTAGTTCCAAGAAGATGAAGAAAGGATTTAAAAAAAATATATATTAAAAAAAAACTCAGAAGAGAGAGATACCCCTTCTACCAGAGTAAGTAAACTCGCCTCATAATTGAGTTTCTGATGTATTCATTTTAGTATTCAATCATCCAACCTTTAATTTCTAACTATTTTCATCTTTCTCTTCTTAGTATTTTCATTTACATGGTCCATCAAAGCCCAATTTAATCCATTTTGGATAAATGCGTTATTCTTTTAAACATTGAACTCTTTTTTAAATATTGTATTTGAGGTTCCATAAAGAACTTTAAGGAATTAATAGCTACTGTGATCTTCTTACTTTGAGTTTTAAGCTTAAGTTTCCAAGTGTATAAATTTTTTTCCATCCTTATGATTTTAATGATAATATCTTGTTAATTTCTCTATAAATATGGTATGTTTCTTTTAGTCTTGTCAATGACATGCTGTGTATAGTGTGTTTTACTTACCATTGTTAACACTATTTCCATGAGAAGAGACTTCTTAATTTTTACATGCAAATTTTGTAAATCAAATCTTTTGTAGACATTTCACTTTTGTTTTTGTGAATGAGATGGTGTGATTTACAAGTAAATATGTTATATGATAACTTTATTAGAATACCTTTTTAGGCATGTGACTTAACATCTGCCACAACATTCATTTGAGGAAAGGAGAAGAATATTCCATCAGTCAAGAGAGGAGTAGCATCTCTATCAAAATGAAGAGAGACTTTCTTGTTTCCCACAAGATTTTCTCTCAATGTTGACCATTTT
>APFE030975666.1:10644-24500 GCA_000404065.3 Pinus taeda
TATGAACCCATATGGTAATGGAAATATAATGATAATGTGATGAAATGAGGTGACAAAATGAGGATAAAGGTGAAAATGGAGTGAAAGTGTATGCTAATTTGGCAGCCCAACACACCCCCAACTTAAGTTATTGCATGTCCTCATGCAATCTATTGCATTGATTTACTTTAATCATGATTTGATATTTTGAATTGTCTTCCTTTTATATGAACTTTGGCTGATGTTAATTCTTCTTTCATCTTCACATAATCATTTAATAACTTTGTTCCTTTTGCAAAGTGTCCTTTTGAAAAATGTTTGATTGCAACATATTGCTTTGGTTGGTTCATGTGTGGCAACCAACTTTTATTAGTATTGGTTCTTGTGTAACAATACTTTTATTATTTTTGTGTTGCATCAAAACACTTTGAAAACATTTAATAAACCATTCATTCTATGATCATCATTTGCAAAACATGTAACGTTTTGAATCATAATGCAATAGTAGTTGTTTGGAAAAGTATGTTGGTTAGGATGGCATATGTATAAAGGACATATATGACATATGAAAGGTGATAATGGAATATGAATGTGATATATATCGCGGTTTGTGAATATGAGGTATGAGCATGAATTCCCCTCCAACTAGAGATATGATAGTGTGAAAAAGGAAGTGAGTAACTTTCCAAAGTTACAATTTTAAACATTTTAAGGAATTGCATGACTAAAAATTAGAAAACCACATACCTTCACTTACCCTCAATGTACATGTGTTGTGGATGCTGAAGGGTGTGGTTGTTGATGCCGTTGGATCATGGAGCATGTAAACAAAGGAATTTGGATCTTCTTCTGTGTTCAGTTGATGACATGGTTTGAATCTTTATTGTTGCTATAACAAATTGATCTGCTGCAAACTGTTAAAATGATATAGTCTTCAATCGTTACAACACCTGATGGTACAATTCTAATCATGCGAATAAACGTGTCAATGTCGAGCATGAAGAGAAGTCATTGGATTACTGACCATTGATGCATGTTGTTAACCAATGTGAGGCAACCCACCATTAATGTCAATGAGTGGCAAGGTACCTAAGCACATCTTGTGAATGGTGAATAAATGAGCTGATGTCGAGCCACTTGCAATATCCAACGATCAAGGGACATTGGTGTATTCCCATGATTGTTGGTGAGAGATCATGTCATTAAGGCATACAAGACTCAAGGTACTACTAAGGACTCTAGCCTTGAACCTAGATAATGTGTTGATATCAATAGGCTAAGACTTGTTATAAGGGAGGCCTTAAGGAATCCTACATCATCTAACTCAAGCATGAAACAATAATTTTGAAGGATTATGGATGAGAAATTTTGCAGTGTGTAGTGAAGTAAAATTATAAGTGCAGACACGAACGAATTCCTCTAGCCCGATAATGGGTCTAGCCACAACAATGACATTCTATGGAAGATTGCCTTAGATTAGAATCAATCAAGAGGGCCTACCTCTTGGTCACTTATCCTGCTTGATGATGTCCTCGCTTGCTCACTCCAACAATCTCTCACTTCCTTCTTCAAGCTCATAAAACATGCAAACAACGATAGCACACAAACATAAAAATAGACAAATTTCAATTCAACCTACTTAATGAGTCAAGAAGCATCAAGACACAAATATGTAATATTACAAAACATGTAGGAAATCAATCGATAGTTTCATATATTAATATCAAAGAGAGATTATAACCATGTGTCTTGATGTTGCAGTCTTCCTCTGACAAGACCAGGGTCCCACACACTTCTGCTAGCATTCCATGATGGCTTCAAACAACAATAGTTTAAAGGATCTTCCCTTTAGAATTCACTCCAAACCAAACACTTCTCCCTCACACAACTAGATGGCTACAGCTAGTAATAGCTTGCTTGTCTAATCAAAATAGTATACTCACACTCAGCCAACACTCTAACTATGACTAGCTTGTGCTTGGGAAAAAGGGAGGTTTATATAGGAAATATGGATGGGAGAAGGACTTATCCCTTGAGGTAGTTCCATCATTATAAGGGGGAGGAGCCCAAACTGTCATCCTCGACCCCATCCAGCCAAACCATTTACCAAACTTCTATTACGAAGCTTCTAGAGCTAGAAGCTTCGACTCTAATTTAAAAATCTTTTCATAACAAGACTGGCACGACTGGAACACAGCTCAGTCACACCATTCGGTGCAGGGAATAGTGCTAATTGTTGCACATCAGCATGGGGGAGACAAAGGTCATTAGCGTCGGTCTTATAAACTAGGCAAAACAGAAGTTTCAGGGGAAATGGTGCAAAAGGGAAATGATCTTCTCATGAAGAGGGACACAATGGGAGTTTCTTCATGAAGGCAAAGCATGTGGTGTTCACTATAGAGGTCCTCCAGGATCAAGGAATAGGGAGTACAGTGACAGTGACAAAATGTTGTGTAAAATATGCCCCCTATAGTGTGAAGGCTAAACTGGAGTGAGGGATGAAATGCTTTATAAATTAGTGCGGGGAACCGGTCTGCCATCAGAAAACCTGCAAGCAAGTACAAATACATATACATAAAATGAGATCTTTATCAAATGATACATGAATCGTGGCATGGACGCATCCATCCAGAGAATGATCATGTAAATGGATCCAGGTATGGGCGCAACCATTCGTCAAAGAGGATCATATATGATAACTCATGGTCTGGTCACAGCCAACCATCTGAAAGAGACATGCATATCACCATAACCATGTCACATCACTTCGCAACCTGGACTCTTTTTTATCTGATTACAGGGTCTTAAGCTCCAACACGACCTGATAAACGTACAGATTCTAGCATGCGAATAGATGTGTTGATGTCGAACATGCTAGAAAGTCACTTGATTACCAGTCAATGATGTAAATTGTTAACAAGCGCAAGAGAAACCACCAATAATGACAATGGCCCTCAAGGTACTATCAACACAATTCATGGAATGTGAAGACAGGAACTGAATTTGAACACCCATGAAATCACTCGATCAAAAGCCAATGATGTGAACTTGTCATCGAGTGCGAAGAACTTGCCATTAAGGCATGCAAGCTCTAAGGTACTAGAAGGGAGTCTCTCAGTCAACTTCCCAGATAATGAGTTGAAGTCGAAAGAAAGACACTGTGTCAAAGGAGGGCCATAATGAATCCCACATCATCGATGCGAGACTAGAGGATGCGAAATGATTTTGGATGATACAGAGAATCAGAGGTAAGTGTAACTGTAGAAGGAAAATTCTTGAACATATCGATGACACAACTGGAAGTTTGGCAGCTTTTGGATCCATGGGATCGGTGGTCATTATGACGTGGCAGAGATCAAATGGAAGGAAAAAACGAATGGCCCAAACCCAAGAAGGTAAACGATGCATAGGAGGATGTCCCAACCCGGCACGAAGAAAAGAGTGTCATGTTCAAGAGTAAGATGCCGACACGACTCGATAGATTTCCAAATTTTTCCCCCACCATTTCTGGCGAGTACCCCAATTATTTTTTAATCACAAGCTTGAAGGAGATATCATATGCTTGCACTATAAGTTCATCCTATGGACGAATCCGACCTATTAAGTTTTACGAGCCCTAGGAAGGAGAATCTCGTGTTCGTCATGGTGACGAATTTGATGTCGTTTAATAGTTTAACGAGTCTGACAAAGGTGTAACTTGGTATCTTTTTCATGTTTAGAGAGTTTGAAAAAGACACGTAAAAGAAAACTCCACATGGTCCCTTTTCATACATTTGTGTCTCTCAAGCCCAAAAAGGTAGAAAACAATACTTGAGAGAACCGCTTGACCATTTCAGTCTAGGAGTACCTTTTTCGTAAATAGTGCCTCCCAGCCCGAAAAAGGGGTAAACTTACACTAGGCACATGACATTTCACATTCATTAATGAGTTTGAAATGACAAGGGCTTGTCCATATTTTCACTTTTAAAGGGTCGAAAAAGAGTTGAAAGTGGACCCCCCATTTTACTCTCTTTAACGAGTAAAAAGGGGAAAAATACTTGGAAATCTTTTCATTTGAGTTTAATGAGTTGAGAAAAGAGCTAAAACGTGACTCGTCTTGGAGGAATGAGTAGTATAAAGGGTAGCAACTAGTTCTAACAATCGAGGAACTACTCAAAACATGTAATGGTCAAGAGGCTGGCTAACAAAACCACTCATCGCTGCAGTTCCTCAGGAAAGTAAAAACAACCAAGTGAAAGCATATGATCGGCCAAAGATATGGTGGTGATGGAATAAAACAACTAAGGCTCATATAGCATAAATTAGCTGATAAAAACGGCAATCACGAGATGTAAATTGGGCATGGGTTCATTTTTACACAATCTTTAACCATGGAGAACTTTGCATGGATTTTGTTTCATGTTTACACAAGCTTGAAACGAAAACTATGCTTGCTATAAGTTGGCATGCCCCCGGAATAATGACAAAATCGAGGTACATGCCCCCCAAGCTTCATTTCAATCAACTAGATGGATGGAATGAAGGTTCACTTTCGAGATCTTGGAAAGACTCGACTGGGATTTTACGAGATCTTAATCCAAGACTCGATTTGGAAAAGGGACCTGTTTCATTTTTTAAATGAGGTTGACACAGTAAAAGAACTATCCTTGAGAACCTTGTTTCATTTGTTAATGATCTTGACACAAGACAAAGAACTATGCTGACATCTCTTATTTTATTTTTTAAGGAGCTTGACACAAGGCAAGGAACTCTCCTCCATGACTCCTTGTTTCATTTTTTAACAAGGTTGACACAAGACCAGGAACTATCCCCACACATTGTTTCATTTTTTAACGAGGTTGACACACGAAAAAGAACCATCCTCGTTAATATGATCATGGACCATATGGGAACATGGCTCCCAAGAGGTCTTCACTAGATGGAAGAACCATTCTCTGGGAGGAATACATGTTAATTGGTACCATAGACAGATCAGGTTCCAATGCCCCCAATACATAATGTACTATACCATTTGTGTGATCATCAGCAGATGTGGAGATGGAATGGGTAGCCACATAATTGACCTGTGGCAGGGAAGGTATTGCTTGCAAACAAGAGATGATAGGGGATGATGGTTGCAAAGGAGGTGCCTAGTGACCAATGAATGACAGTTGATCAATAGTCACAATTATCCCTTCATGCAGAAAATAAACCACACGAAAAAGTGAAGAAACAAGAGCTCCCATGACATAAACATAGTCACATCCAAGGAGAAGATTGAAATATAAGGGACCTTGGACTACCATCACGTCTATATAGATGGTCTTTCCTCCCAAAGTAATAGTGAACTTTGGAAGGATCCCTAAGGGTTGATTGGTTCCTCCGTTGAAAGCCAACAGATTCTGGTTGATGGGTACAAGTTGTGGGGAACCCAAAGATTGACAAGTAGTAGAATACATGATGCTAACAGACACACCTTCATCTAATATAGTGCCATGTACTACCATATTATAGGCTTGTACTCTGATTTGGAAAGGCACATAAGATGGGAGGTGGAAAGCAATCAATGGACCCCAATCGAAAGAGACGACATAACTACTTGGTGGGGGTATCATATGATTTCCCCCGTGATGTACAAGAATAGGAGAAGGACTCTCCTGAAGAATCCGGACAGGAGGGTCACGCTTCGATTCATGAGATTTTGAGGAAACAAGAAGAACATGAGAAGTATGATCACCACTCTCTTCGGGAACATAGTAAACAACTGAAGGCAGAGCCAAGTCGACACTCTTCTCGACTAATGGTTGGTCGGGAACAGACACAAGAGGGTCTCGCTCAGGAAGAGCAAGATGAGCAAGAGATGAATCCAAGACAATCTCTTTACCAACAGGGAGAGGGTTAGAAGAAAGCCTATGATAACCAACAAGGAGTTGGGGTTGAGGAGCTGCAAGGTTTTCCAAAACTTTGGAAGCTTTATCCATAAGAGGACAAAGGTGAAGAAGATTCTCACCATCACATAACCTACAGGGGAATCTAATCTTCCCTTTCTTCTTGCCATTGCTTGCTGAAGGTGTAGCATCGACATGATCTCCAGAGGTCGATGGGGATGGTCGATCCAGATTTTGAGACCATACCTCTAAGACTTTGGGAATGCCAGGACAGTCTCGGAGGAGATGGTCACCCTTACATAGCTTGCAAGGGAATTTTACCTTCTGTGAAGGATCAGAAGGTTTTTCGACAGGAAGTGCATTTGGAGTAACAGTTGCACGGTTGGCTTCTCGCTTATCTAACTTCTTCTTCTTCTTCGTCTTCTTCTTCTTCTTCTTAGCCTCCTCGTTACTAGACTTGAAACTTTCACCAAGCGAAGTAGAAGAGGAGGGTGAAGAAATAGGGGAAGAAGGTGAGGGGTCAACCTTAGAATCATTGTGACATGATTCAAATGAAGGAGATGTTTGGACAGGAGTCAGGATGCTCGAGACCACCGAGGTCGAAAACAACCAGAAAGGTAAACCAATGGTTAATCCAGGAAGGGACAACGTCACCATATAACGAGTACCAGTGTTTCCAAAAGAAGGAAAAGAACCAGGATTCTCATCCGAGGGTAACCCTTGACCGGTAGACTCTGGGAATGTTTCCGTTGGAATATAATTTTAAAGAAACAATAAGGAAGATAACTTTAACCAGGAATATTTCGTGGGTAGTTAATTTTAAGACATTGAAACAAAACATTGCCTTTTCATATTTTAAGAGTCAAGAAAAGGACAAAAGGTGACTCTAGTCGCTTTCAAAATGAACGAGCTCAAAAGGAAAAGCGCTTGAATGATCTTTTAAATTTAATGAGTCAAAAAGATCAAATGACTACTCTGGATGATCTAGGTAAAGAGGATTACCAGGCAACCATGAACTGCAGAATACCTCTTGACGAACCAAGAAGTATAGGCAGGCAATATCCCTGAATGATGTGTTCAGTGTATCATGTTTGCAAGGTGGCCGACTCATCTTCCATGGATAAGGGATTGCGGCCTAGAGGGGTCTCCCATTATATACTCAATGATACGTGGAGCACAAATCTATACTAGCGTTGTCTAATTCCGACACTAACGACAATTGCTACGTTTAAAGACGCCATAACACGTCTCTAGCCTAGACCACTAAATGTGAGCATTAAGTTTCAATGCTTCCTTAGGTTAATTCAATAAATTTTAATTGTTGATCTTTAATTAGGTTTCAATTACAAGGCCTTATCGTTGTTATCTGACAAAACTCCTACATGCAGCTATATGAGAAAAGAGATATTTCTTCAATGAAAGTTAAGACTAATTGAGAGATAGGGAACACAAAATCAATGCAACAATCAAAAAATGAAATCTTTCTCTAATAAATCTCCTAAATGCACTTAATCTTCCTTTAACAACAAAAGAAGTTTCATTTCATTTCCAATGCTTATTATGATGCAATTCTAGCTTCTCAATGATGCTACTAATGCAATATTTTCGCTTAAGTAAACTAGAATGATGTTCTTCTTTTAATAAAATTCAAAATGAATCTTTCATATAAAGCACTTTGAATGAAAATTTTCACAATTCTGAACAAACAAGCATCAATCAAATTCAAAGCATGATAAATGAAACTAAAAGAAACTTCTTCTTTGAATTGAACAAACCAAACACATGAATGCTTCAAACGACAAACCAAGCAATGTAATCTATGCTTGGAAAGAGAAAAGAGACACTCGAAATAAGAGAACAAACGAGACTCTTTCACTCATTCAATTGAAAATGAAGCAAACAAAGCATCCTAGTCACCTTTGGCGGAAAAAGAGAGTCTGAGGGTCAAGACACATTGGCACTGGAATGGGAGAAATTCTTATTTTTTCTTACCCCTGAGACCGGTGCGACTGCCTAACTGACAACTAGCATCGATAGGCACGACTGGCATGACTGACCAGTACTACAACTAGCGTTGATGGCCTGATCGGCACGACCGCCTAACTAACAACTAGCATTCATCGAGGATTCAAAGAAAAAATTAAATAGAACTTCACATAGGGCCAGACTAACACATCAAAGGGTGGGCTAAACCAAGCAAGCACATAAAGCAAGCTAAATGAAGCTTTCTATTCAAGGATAAAATGGTCCAAAAAGCTTACGAGGTCAAAACCACAAGAGCATAACACACTGGCCAAGATTGGGATCAATCCCTAATCTTCACTTACAGGCATCAGCGCGACTACCTAACTGACAACAAGCACCATAGGTTGGTCGACGCGACTGTTCCTCAGCAATTAGTGCTAGTTGGCGCGACTGTCAGCAAATTAAGCGTGCTAGCTGAGGTAACTAAGGAAAAATAAAAATAAAAATTCAAAATAGGGACCAGATCTGCTACTATGAATTTTAGACTTAGGCCAGTAAGCCGGAGAAAAGAAACAGAACCAAAGGGAAAACATGAAACTAGCAAAGTTCTCATGAAACCATGAAATTGAAAACAAACAAAAGATGGGATCTCCCCAGTGGAGTCACCAATTTGTGGTGAAGTAAAATTATAAGTGTGGACACAAACGAATTCCTCTAGCCCGATAATGGGTCTAGCCACAACAGTTACATTCTATGGAAGATTTCCTTAGATTAGAATCAATCAAGAGGGCCTACCTCTTGGTTGCTTATCCTACTTGATGATGTCCTCGCTTGCTCGCTCCAACAATCTCTCGCTTCCTTCTTCAAGCCCCTAAAATAAGTAAACAACGACAACACGCAAACATAATAATAGACCCATTTCAATTCAACCTACTTAATGAGTCAATAAGCATCAATACACGAATATGTAATATTACAAATGTAGGAAATCAATCAATAGTTGCATATATTAATATCAAAGAGAGATTACAACCATTCGTCTTGATGTTGCAGTCTTCCTCTGACAAGAACAAGTTCCCACACACTTCTGCTAGCATTCCATGATGGCTTAAAACAACAATATTTTAAAGGCTCTTCCCTTTAGAATTCACTCCAAACCAAACACACTTCTCCCTCACACAACTAGATGGCTACAACTAGTAATAGCTTGCTTGTCTAATCAAAATAGTATACTCACACTCAGCCAACACTCTAACTATGACTAGCTTGTGCTTGAGAAAAATGGAGGTTTATATAGGAAATATGGATGGGATATGGATCCTCTTCTCATGGGAGGAGGACTTATCCCTTGAGGTGTTGGCATTATGATGTATGTGTTGTACTTGATGGCAACCCACTTGTAGTAGAACAACTAACTTGTATATGGTAATGAGATGAAAATATGTAACTAGATGAATCTACAGGAGAGATATCAGATGTAACAGAATGCATGACAGTTGTGTTTACAGATGTGACAAAATGCAGGGCCGTTCAAAGGAATCATTTCAGAAGTAATGTGAAAATTACAGTGTAACAAGTCTATTCAGAGGTAACAGGGAACTGGTACAGAAGAATATGAAGATGGAACTAAGGTCTACTGATTAGAATAAAGAAGGTAAAGGAAAAGGTTGATGTAAAGCAGTTTAAGAAGTATACGCAGGTCCACCTAGGCAAAACAACATATACATGCTGGTCCACAGAACAAAAACCGCGTATACGTATACACACATTTTCACAGAATGAAAAGCGTGTACATGTTGAAAAACCAAGGTTTTGGTCCGAGGTATTTAGTCCAAGGTATTTTTGTCCAAGGTGTTGATCCAAGATATTTAGTCCGAGGTATTGACCCTAGGTATTTGGTCCAAGGTATTGGTCCTAAGTCATTTTGGTCCAAGGTATTGAGAAAGGCCTAAAACTATATAAGGAGGAGAAGATCATTAGGCCAGAGGGTGCAAGTGAATAAGATTCTAAGGAATACTTCTATCTGAAGTATATTTTATGTTGCAGGGTTATGTTTGGGACTAGATATGAAATATTTATGTACACCTTGAGTTCAATATTGGATCAGGATCATGAGACCTTAAATGACTTATTCTTGAATGATCTGATATTGGTTGAGGCTAGATCTGATGCTTTGCGCCTGTTTTATTTGTTATCTATCATGATCTGGGTTTGTCTGAAGTATGGAATTGCATCAAAGTTCTAAGTCAATATTTGCATATATGTATGCAGGTTCATCTCGGCCAAAGAGCGTATAAACGCAGGTTCTATTCTTTCAAGTAGCATATACAAAAGAAAGGCTTGATGTTCAGAGATGACTGATCTATCAGATCAGTATTGCTGATTTATTGCTGCTGCTATTTTACTGTTGTCCGTCAATGAAGTCTTCTTAGATTTGAATGTAAAATTGAATGAATAAAGAGGTTGGTATTTGATTGATTGATTGTATAAGTGAGAAGAATTGATCTCTGTCGTTGCTTGTGTAAAGCTCTGTAAGTTGACAGTAGATGTTTAGTATATTACTGGTTGGAATAGACTTGATTCAAAAAGTTTATGTTTGCAGTAGTTTTGAAGGTATACGCAGGTTTGATTAATGGAAAACACAGCTTGGGTTCAGCCAAGTAGCATATACACTCAGATGCATGGTTTTTGAGGTTACAGGTGGTTCTGAATGATGATGCAGGTTTCTAGGTTCAGCACAGTGTTCTGGTGACGGTGATCTAATTGTTTTAGATTAACTGCATGTTGGTTGATGAAGTTTGAGTTTCTAAATTTCTGATGGGTTATTGATGAGTCAAGGTCTTGATATGTCTTGATATGTGCCAGGAGCATCCAGTCTAAAAATTCATGAAACGTGGTCCCTGGTGGAAGAGTGGAGTTTTCTGTAGGCTAGCACCTACGTACTAGTAAACATATTGGCTAGTACAAAAGCTAGGGGGTTGTAGCTCCCTTCTAGTAGAAGCTGGAGAATGAGGGAATGTTGTAACCTTCTGCAGGTAGAAGCCTACGTACTGGTATGAGTCTGCACCAGTACAAGATTGTAAACAAATTTTCTTATTATTAAAAGAAGACAGAGATGGTAGCAGCAGGTGGTTTTCACCCACATTGGGTTTCCATCTTAAATCTTGGTGTTCATGTGTGTTGCTTATGTGTGATGCTTTATTCTAATTTTATTGCACCGTCTAATAAGTTACTGATGTACTAGTTTAATATCAACCCATGATAAATTGTCTAAATCACAAGTTCTCTGGACATATGTTTGTTTCTCTAATCACAGTTGCGTGTACACGCTAGTTCACTTCACTAAAGTAGCGTATATAAATCTGTTTGAGAAATAGAATTATTGATCTGATAATACTGATTCACCCCCCCTCTCATTATTATTTCCAACAATTGGTATCAGAGCAAGTCCTTCAGAAGAAGCTTGATCGCTTGAAGGAAGATCCATCAAGATGAATAATCACGAAAGCATGGGATCCATCAGACCACCAATCTTTGATGGGAGCAACTTTTTTTATTCGAAAATAAGAACCACAGCCTATCGACAATCTCTTGGAATAGATGTTTTGGAAATTGTGGAAGGAGGATATAAATTTCCGACAGCAATTCCTACAGACACGATAGGTAAAAAGCAATATGAAACCAATGCCAAAGTTGTTAATACTTTATTGGGAAGTTTGTTACAATTAGAGTTTTTCAAAGTCATGCAGCTCAAATCAGCCAAAGAGATATGGGACAAAATCGTTCAAAGCTATGAAGGAGACTGTCAAGTAAAATGTGTTAAGCTTCAAACTCTCAGAATTCAGTATGAAACTCTTAAGATGCATAGTGATGAGAGTGTAGCTAGTTACTTCTTATGTATAGATGAGGTTGTTAATTGTATGAATAAACTGGGTGAAGAAATAAAGGAAGTTACCTTAGTTGAGAAAATTTTGAGATCCTTGTCTACTAAATTTGTATCAAAAGTGTTTGCGATAGAAGAAAAATAGGATCTGCAAAATATCACTATGACACAGCTTCACGGAATCCTAACTTCTTTTGAGATGAGAAAAGGAGGTCCATCAGATATGAGAGAAGTTGCATTTAAAGCTTTAGCAAAAGGAAAATAAAAGGAAGAACACAATGAATCAGGACACATTTCAGATGAAGAAGATGAGGTTAATTTTGTCAAGAAGCTTCAACAGGGTTCTGGAAGGTTCAGAGGTAAGCTACCTTTCAAATGCTTTGCTTGTGGTAGAGTCGGTCATTATGCTGCTAGATGTCCTCATAAAGGTAAATATGATAAAGGAAAGGAATATGCAAAAGGGAATAGGAAACAAGTTGTAAATAGAAGGAGTTACTATACTCATGAAGATAGTGATGATTTATCTAATAGTGATGAAGATGAAACTAGTCAAGATTACAAAATTCTCATGGCTTATGATAGCGATGACTTTTGGGAGAGTTTAGAAGAGGATAGTGATGGGTTATCTAATAGTGATTATTATAGACTTCTCATGGCTTATGACAATGATGATTTTTGTGATGCTTTAGAAGAGTAAAACTTTCATGAAGAAATCTCTAAACTCAAAATCTGTTTAGAAGAAAAGAATATGATCATAGATACCTTGACATACCAAATTGTTGAAAAAGAAAAACACAATGAAAAACTAGAATGTGAAATTGTGGGTCTAAGAAAAGATCTTGAGAAAAAAAAATCTCTCATTCTTAGATTTGCTAAAGGATCAGAAACTTTAAATGAAATTATCAAAGTTCAACATTCTCCTCTGATAAAGACAAGTCTTGGATATACAGAAGAATCATCTCAATCACAGAAGCCATCAACCTCCATCAAAAGCTATCTTGATGCAACGAAGACCAGTAAACAGTATGACAATCGTCAGCAAAGGCATAAAGCTGATCATCAGGTAAATCATACTCAATTTTCTGCAAGGATGAATATCAATAGAAGCCACAACCAACCTCAGGCAAATCATACTCAATTTTCTCCAAAGATGAATATCAATAGAAACTATAATCAATAGGTAAATAGATTCGATATTTGCAAAAACTTCTTTAATGGGCAATGTTTTTCATTTCATAATTTTGGGCACAAAGTTTCTCAATGCATTTCTTACAAAACCATCATGACTAGAGAAGCACAAAATCAAAGGAATGTAATAGAGATCAAGAGAAGTTCCTATAACAACTTTTCTCCTCTTGAAAATGAAATAGAATGCTCAATTTGTAACAACTTTGGTCGTGAAGAATCTGAATGCAGGAGAAAATTTCAGAAAACACCTCAAAAGGAGCAAACACCATTAAATCCCAAGCTATGGAGAAGGAAAGAATCTCAAACGGAAAGATGTGGTATAGCCTTGTATGTAGAAGGACAAGAAAATCAGTGGTACATCGACAGTGGATGCTCCAAACATATGACAAGTGACAAAGAGAAACTTCCCTCATATAATTCCTTAGAAAAGGAAAAGAATGTCTCATTTGGAAATGACACTCCAGCTGTCATAAAAGGTAAAGGTTCTATTTTCTTGAAAGAAAAGGTTAAAGTTGGAAATGTTATGTATGTAGATGGTTTAAAGCATAACCTGTTGAGTGTCAGTCAAATGTGTGATCAAGGAAATGAAGTGGTGTTTCGATCAAACGAATGTGTTTTTCGTGAGCTTGATACAGGAGAGATGATGATCAAAGGTACAAGAACTCCAAACAACTTATACATACTCAAAGGAGGACAACAACAGTGTTGTCTAAGCAGAAATGATGAAAATTGGTTGTGGCATAGAAGATTGGGACATCTAAGTTTTTCTCAAATAAGAAAAGCATGCAGACTCAAGACTGTTCGTGATGTTCCAAATATCAACATCCCAGAAATTATAATATGAAAACCATGTCAAATCAGAAAGCAAACGAGAGTTCACTTCATGGAAAAAGAAGGGTCAGCTAGTAAGCCTCTTGAACTTATCCATACTGATTTATGTGGACCAACAAGGAAAAAGTCACCTCGTGGAGAAG
>APFE030975666.1:34339-57370 GCA_000404065.3 Pinus taeda
AATGACACTTGGGAATTAGTTCCTAGACCTCATGATAAAAATATTATAGGAACTAAATGGATATTCAAGAACAAGCTGAATGAAAATGGAGAAGTCATTAGAAACAAGGCCAAACTTGTTTGTAAAGGGTATGTTGAACAAGAAGGTATAGATTTTGAAGAAACTTTTGCACCTGTTGCCAGACTTGAAGCCATAAGAATGTTTCTTGCTCTTTCCAGTTTTCGGAAATTCAAAGTATACCAAATAGATGTAAAATCAGCCTTCCTTAATGGAGATTTAGAAGAATAAGTTTATATTGAACATCCAGAAGGGTTCATTCTTGGAAATGATGCAAAACTTGTATGCAAACTCAAAAAGGCTCTATATGGTCTGAAACAGGCTCCAAGGGCTTGGTATTACTTCCTTGAAAAATATCTACACCAACAAGGTTTTACAAAAGGTTCTGCAGATAGCAATTTATATACAAAGATTGAAAATGATAAATTGTTAATTATTATTGTTTATGTTGATGATATCATTTTTGGTAGCAATGAAGAATCCATGAGTCATAATTTTGCTTCAGTAACGCAACAAGAATTTGAAATGTCCTTGCTTGGTGAACTTACCTATTTTTTTGGTCTACAAGTTCAGCAACTAAAGATGGTATTTTTCTTTCACAAACCAAATATCTCAAGCAGATCTTGAAAAAGTACGGAATGGAAGATTCTAAACCTTTATGTACTCCAATAGTAACAGGATGTACTCTCATCTCAAATGATGAATCAGCAACAGTACATCAACCAACTTACAGATCCATGATTGGCAGTCTACTTTATCTAACAGGTGCCCAACCTGACATCATGCATGCAGTAGGAATAGTTGGAAGATTCCAAGAAAATCCAAAGGAATCACACCTTCAGGCAGCCAAAAGAATTTTCAAATATCTTCAAGGAACTCAGGACTTTGGACTATGGTATCCTAGAGATGCAGATCTTACTCTTCATGCATATACAGATGCAGATTAGATAGGAAGTGTTGATGATAGAAAAAGCACTAGTAGTGGTGGATTCTATATGGGTTCTAGGTTAGTGTCTTGGTTCAGCAAGAAACAAAGTTCAATTGCTTTATCTACAGATGAAGCGGAATATGTGGTTGTTGCATCTTGCTACACACAACTACTTTGGATGATGCAAACTTTGCAAGACATTCAGATCATATGTACTCTACCCATCTCCATTCTATATGATAATACAAGTGTCATCAGTATTTCAAAAAATCCAGTCATGCACTCCAAGACCAAGCACATACCCCATCAAGTACCATTTTCTACGAGAACAAGTGCTTGAATAAAAGGTCAAATTGGAGTATGTCCCCTCCAAAGAACAATTTGTTGACATATTCACTAAACCACTTCCCAGAGAAACATTTGAATATCTCAGACAAAAGCTGGGAGTAGTTGTTGCATCATCCTGCTGTTAAATCCAATTTTTCAGAGGAAGTTAAATATACGCGGGTTTCATGAAGTATAGTCATGTATACACGTAGGTTTCTGTGGCTGAAGAAGCGTATATTTTTTTCTGATAGGAAAAACAGTGGGTCAGAGTCTGATATGGGTGCTCTGTCTGATGTTGATGATTACAGTCTAACGATATGTTTTGTTCATTAATTTTTATCAAACTGACAAAGATGCCTTGATTAATGACTTGTTAACAATGCACAGGTAGCACAAGTTCATGGGTAGTATTAGCCTTCTCATGCATTCTACATTGCTGGCATTATGGTTTTTGAGTATAGCTATGGCTTTAGATATTTATACCATTTGTTGCTTAAGTCATGTAAAAATATAGGGTGTGATATGACTTCTCATACATTTGAATGAATCCTATTGGAAAAATGATGTAATTTGTGTCCCCATTTTTCATGGGATAGATGATGTAATATTTCTTGTATTTTTTTCATGTATAAATAATTGGTATATCCCCACTTGGTTGGGTGGATGAGTCAAATTTGGTATATCCCCACTTGTTTGGGAGATTGATCTATGTATGAGTCATTGATGATAGGAAGGTCAAACTCACATAGGTGAGTTATAGAGTGATGTTATTCTTTTGGAAAATGTTTTTGCAGACTCTACATGTGCTCAGGGGGAGCATGGATGGTTTAGTGCATCACAGCATCAGTGAATCCAACATGTGCCTATGGGGAGCATAATCAATGTTTATATTCAGTTGTTCAGATATGAAAGCCTTCACTTTGGTCACCCCTTTTCCCTTGATATCAAAGGGGGAGAATATCTTGGTTTGCCCTTTGCCCTTGATGTCAAAGGGGGAGAGTAATTTTGGTGTTGGTCGTTATCTCTAACAGTTTCTACAACTTGTAGTAATCAACACCAACATGGTTGCCATAAAGTCCAAAGGGAGATTGTTGGCATTATGATGTATGTGTTGTACTTGATGGAAACCCACTTGTAGAACAACAACTCACTTTTATATGGTAACAAGATGAATCTACGTAACTAGATGAATCTACATGAGAGATATCAGATGTAACAGACTGCAGGACAATTGTGTTTACAGATGTGACAAAATGCAGGGCAGTTCAAAGCAATCATTTCAGAAGTAATATGAAAATTACTGTGTAATAGGTCTATTCAGAGGTAACAGGGCATTGGTACAGAAGAACAGGAAGATGGAACTAAGGTCTACTGATTAGAATAAAGAAGGTAAAGGAAAAGGCTGATGTAAAGAAATTTAAGAAGTATACACAGGTCCACTTAGGCAAAACAGCGTATACATGCAGGTCCACAAAACAAAAAGCGTGTATATGTATACACACACTTTCACAGAAGGAAAAGAGTGTACATGTTGAAAAACCAAGGTTTTGGTCTAAGGTATTTAGTCCAAGGTATTTTTGTCCAAGGTATTGATCCAAGGTATTTGGTCCAAGGTATTGACCCTAGGTATTTGGTCCAAGGTATTGGTCCTAAGTGCTTTTGGTCCAAGGTATTGAGAAAGACCTAAAACTATATAAGGAAGAGAAGATCATTAGGCCAGAGGGTGCAAGTGAATAAGATTCTAAGGAATACTTCTATCTGAAGTATATTTTATGTTGCAGGGTTATGTTTGAGACTAGATCTGAAATATTTATGTGCACCTTGAGTTCAATATTGGATCACGATCATGAGACCTGAAATGACTTATTCTTGAATGGTTTGATATTGGTTGAGGCTAGATATGATGTTTTGCACCTGTTTTATTAATTATATATCATGATCTGGGTTTCTCTGAAGTCTGGAATTGCAGCAAAGTTCTGAGTCAATATTTGCAGATCTATACACAGATTCATCTCAACCAAAGAGCATATACATGCAGGTTCTATTCTTTCAAGTAGCGTATACAAAAGAAAGGCTTGATGTTCAGAGATGACTGATCTATCAGATCAGTATTGCTGATTTATTGCTGCTGCTATTTTACTATTGTATGTCAATGAAGTCTTGTTAGATATGAATGTAGAACTGAATGAATAAATAGGTTTGTATTTGATTGATTGATTTTATAAGTGAGAAGTGATCTTTGTCGTTGTCTGTGTAAATCTCTATAAGTTGATAGTAGATATTCAGTATATTACTGGTTGGAACATACTTGATTCAAAAAGTTTATCTTTGCAGTAGTTTTTAAGGTATACGCAGGTTTTATTAATGGAAGTAGAGCATACATACAGCTTGGGTTCAACCAAGTAGCGTATACACTCTAATGCATGGTTTTTGAGGTTACAGGTGGTTTTGAATGATGATGCAGGTTTCTGGGTTCAACACAGTGTTCTGGTGACAATGATCTGATTGTTTCAGATTAACTACATGTTGGTTGATGAAGTTTGAGTTTCTAAATTTTTGATGGGTTATTGATGAGTCAAGGTCTTGATATGTCTTGATATGTGTTAAGAGCATCCAGTCCAAAAATTCATGAAACATGGTCCCTAGTGGAAGAGTTGAGTTTTCTGTACACTGGCATGTACATACTAGTAAACATATTTGCTAGTACAAGAGCTAGGGGGTTGTAGCTCCCTTCCAGTAGAATTTGGGGAACAAGAGAAGGTTGTAACCTTTTGCGGGTAGAAGCCCACGTACTAGTATGAGTCTACACCAGTACAAGATTGTAAACATATTTTCTTATTATTAAAAGAAGATAGAGATGATAGCAGCAGGTGGTTTTCACCCACATTGTGTTTCCACCTTAAATCTTGGTGTTCATGTGTGTTTCTTATGTGTGATGCTTTATTTTTCTTTTACTACATTGTCTAATAAGTTACTGATGTATTGGTTTAAGATCAACACATGATAAATTGTCTAAATCACAAGTTCTCTAGATATACGTTGGTTTCTCTAATCACAGTTGTGTGTACATGCTAGTTCACTTCACTAAATTAGAGTATATAAATTTGTTTGAGAAATAAAATTATTGATCTGATAATATTGATTCAACCCCCCTCTCAGTATTATTTCTAGTAATAGCTACAACTAGTAATATCTTGCTTGTCTAATCAAAATAGTATACTCACGCTCAACCAACACTCTAACTATGACTAGCTTGTGCTTGGGAAAAAGGGAGGTTTATATAGGAAATATGGATGGGAGATGGATCCTCTTCTAATGGGAGAAGGACTTATCCCTTGAGGTAGTTCCATAATTATAAGGGAAAGGAGCCCAAACTGTCATCCTCAACCCCATCTGGCCAACCCATTTACCAGACTTTCATTACGAAGCTTCTAGAGCTGGAAGCTTTGGCTCTAATTTAAAAAAATTTCCATAACAGGACTGGTGTGACTGGAACACAACTTAGTCACACCGATCGGCGCGGGGAATAGTGATAATCTCTGTACATCGGCATGGGGGAGATAAATGTCATTAGCTTCGATCTTGTAAACTGGGCAAAACTGAAGTTTCAGGGGAAATGGTGCAAAATGGAAATGATTTGCTCATGAAGAGGGACACAATGGGAGTTTCTTCATGAAGGAAAAGCATGTGGGGTTCACTGTAGAGGTCCTCCAGGATGAAGGAATGGGGATTAAAGGGACAGTGACAAAATGTTGTGTACACAGTGGATCAAGGATTATTTGGAAAAATGAAAATGAAATGGAATGAATCAGCTTTATAGAGGAGTTGAATGTTTTATTGTTGGGTTACAGGTTAGTGAAAGTGAGGCAGGAAAATGAATGTGAAGGAAAATTTATTGACTAAAAAAGTGAGAATGCAATGAAGGTTTTATTTACTAAAAAAGGAGGAATACAATGATGAATGTAAAGGGAAATGAGGTGAATGTTTTATTGACTAAAGAAACATGGATGCAATGGAGACACTGGAATCTGAAAGGCTTGCAAGTGATGGATCTAATCTAACATCATGTGCTCGTGCATTGGTGTTTCATGTTTGTTGATGCTTTGATTATTTTCTTGTGAAGGAAATGTGATCTTTGAAAGGCTTTTCAATGATTTGATATATATGATTACATTCTCCCCATTGTCTTACCCAAAAGCGTGTCCTCATTCTTGAAATGGGGTCTTTAAAAGACAATGTTTGCTTGTGGTCATTTGTTTATCTTCCTGGAACCTGCAAAAACTTAGTACTTTTTCTACAATGAAATGTAATTTTATCATAAGAGAGAGGTGATCAATCTCTCTATTTATGATATTTACAAAAAGAAACTGAGAATTGGTACTAATAAAACAAATATATGAAAGCAAAACTGAAATAATTTATATCTATGTCGAAACTAGTGCCTCATTTTACCTGTTATATCTTGTCAGCAATGTATTCATTATTTAACTATTTCAAATTCTAATGATATTTTTCTCATTGTGTAGATATCTTCGAGATATTTCCACTGACGCTTGAATCATCGAAATCCAATGTCGTATGAGAAAGTTGTGCTTATTTTAAATTTGGGTGAAACAGTGGAGATTGTCCCGAGGTTTCTTAGTTGCGGGATTGCGCCCTTCCTGCATCTAAAAATCTTGTCTATCTTCTTTGGCTGAGCCATGGCATAAGATTTTCCAGTTTATGATTTCGTTGGCTTCTGTACCTGCAAGACTTGAAGAAACATGATCATATAAAAATACTTTATGAAATGAAAACGCATGTCTACAAGATTCAATCTTCCATCTACATGATTCTCTTCAAGGCATTTTGAAAAACAATAATCCTGTAGATGAAGCACCCTTATTGTTCTTCTTCTTGATCCATTTTCAGTGTTGAAAAATGAGCTAGTAGATGGAGGGTGATTATGTAATAGTGATGTGGCAGTGGGTGACATGGAAAATGGATGATGTGACATGTTGATTGATGATATAGCGATGAATGTGTAATATTGGCCAATGTTGTGCTGCCACATGGTGGCAAAATTGTTGTTTAATTAATGTTGTGTCAAAATAGTAGAATAATTAGCAAATTCCAAACCCCACAAGATTTGACCTCATGACCTCCATTAAGAAATTAGAATGACTTACCAATAGACCACAAGTCACATTTATGAATTTAATGGAATTTTGGAAATTTTAATTGTTCTACAAATGAAAATTGAAACAACAAGACAAGTGGCCAATCTAAATCCAAGAATTTTAGGAAAATATGATTCCAAAATATTTTCCAAATCATTTTTCATATCTTTTCAATTCATAATTTCTAATATTTTTAGGAAAATGGGATTCCAAAATATTTGCCAAATCATTTTTCATATTTTTGAACTCATCCTTTTTGCCTAGAAAGTGGATTTTTTAACCAATTTTTATTCTATAAAAGCTTGGGAAATGTTTATGGTTTTTTTATATATTTTTTTGTTGCAAGTTGCAAGCATGGAGAAAATATCACTTCTGAAAATTTCTACAGTAAGATTTTTTTTTCTTAATAATTAATATTTTTTTGTGTATTTAATTATTAAATTTTTATTTTTATAATTTTTTATTTTTAAATTTATTGATTGAATTTTTTTTCTCTCTGCAACTTGGAAACATTGCTGGGTGGCTGGCCATGGCTCTGTGGCTAGGCTGTTGGATGGTCATGGCCTTGGCCTTGGCTGTTGGCTGCATTTAATTGAAAAACCATTTTTTTCATGCAACCTAACAAATAGCACTCCAGAGAACCCTAAAAATCTCTCAAACGAATACAAATTTTGAGAAAATATTTCGTGATAACCTCGTTCTGAGAGAAACCCATGTTTTATATTTTTGAGATTCATTTTCATTTCGCCATAAAATGAATTTTAAAAATGATGTTTTTAACCTCTGCAATTTTTTTTAAAGAAATAAATAATGAAAGAGTTTTTTTTTAACAAAAGATATACTAACATGAAAATTCTTTTTCTGATCCTCCAGGTCACACAAAGTGCAGGAGGAGAACATACTCAAGTTTTTATTAGTTGATTCCTCTCTTAAAAATTTAGATGCAAAAAAAATGAAAAGAATCGATCGCTTACCTGAAACTATCATTCTTCCACCTTCGCTTGTGCTCTTTGTTCACAATCGTTTGTTTTATTGCAAATTTTTCCTGCTAAGGGTTAGTAAATCGGTGGTTCTTACTGCATCACAAAATCACAAATTTATCCTAAAAATCACAAAAACTTGTTTTTTATTTGTTAGTCTTATTCTATTGAAAATTAAATCAAACATTCTCTTAAGTATAAGAGAAATTCCAATGCATCAATTTGTGCAACAAGATCATGAGTAGACTCATATCCAAATTTGAAAAGTAAACCCTATTGAGTTCTTGGACACAATCATGAAGATTGACTAGTTGAAACCAAATTTGAATGTGATCAATAGTTTTTTTTATTTTCTTCAACTCTCATAGCATGAATCTCTTCAGATCTTGTTTTTGCAATTGGATTTTTATTTTGTTTTTTGTATTTTTTATTTTTTAATTAATGGTGGTTCTTGATTTTAATGTTCTATGTCTTCTATATGCAAATGTAAATAAACTTAAATGAAAAATGCCTAAATGCATCTAACCCCAAATGAAAATGACCTTAAAAGAAAATGTTTCCTAAACAATCCTCCTAACTTAGTTACATATAAGTTTGTTTCCCTGACAACAGCACCAAAATCTTGGGTGATTTAATTGTCTATTAAATCCCTGTCATTTAATTTGTCAACCCGAGGGTTTTTAAAACTTAGAAGAAAACCAAAATATATGGGACCTCAGATGCAACTATAATCAGCTTTAGAAGATAAGTTATGGAAACTGAAGGAAATGAAATTATAAACTAATTAGAAGTTCATATTACAAATATTAAATTTAACTAATTAATTTCTAATTCATTACGTAATAAGCAGGAGAAGTGGCTCCTAACTTAGGAGAACCAGATTTTTCCTTCTTCTAGAATACTACTTCATGAACAGAATATAGAAATTCTCACTGTAGATTAATCTCATTATGCAATGTACTAAAGCAAAATACTTAATCTACTTCTACAATCAAACTTGCGGAATCTTAATTGATTTGATCAAGATCAAATAGAACACATATAACAGAGAAGAAGAAATAATCACACATGAAACACAGAAGAATACTCTAGGGAAAGCCTCAGCTAAAAACCCCGTTATATGTATTATCATACAAGTGGAAATATCTCAAGATTACACAAATCTTTAGCTCTCACAGCTATCCATCTCTCAGTACAATCCCTCACTGTTTCTCATTGACAAAATAGACAACACATATGCCTTCTCCTCTGTCCTCCAAGCCTCCTATTTCCTTGCGCATTTTTTCCTGGTGCTCCAACTGTTACCTAGTGTGATTATGATCACACAAACTGCTCTTGCCTCTGTAGAAACTACGCAATCTTCAAGGAATGAATTCCTTCTTCATGCAAGATATTTCCTCATGGGAATATTCTTGCAACTGATAGTACATTGTCCCTGCCTTTAATCTCAACTGGGTCTTTGTCTGAACTGACATGCGTGAGTTATTTATGAGAGAATATTCAGTTATTTGGAGAATACTAGTTGCATGCATGCATGCATTAACTGACTGAACTCACAATTAGTTCTTCAAACTATTTGGAACTAATTTAACTGGACTTAACTCAGTTAACTAAGCTAATTAATTACAACTCATCCTTATCTCCTTAATTAAGGGATAACTTCCTCAATCAAAGGGATAACTGTTGCATGACTTCACAAAGACCTCATGTTTGAATTTCTCCAACTAATTAACTCAAGCTGAATTAATTAATTATTTTTAAAATAGTTGGCGAGACTAAATTCAAATTTTAATACTCAAGTTTAATTCAAGGACAAAATAAAATTGGAATATGTCCTGAAATTCTATCTATAGCAATGTTATTTTTAGCATTTCTTATTGCTATTTCAACACAAAAATCAAAAACCACTAATGGACAATAGCTTAAGATTCATAAACAAATAATAGAAGAGGCTCCTAACTAAGGAGATCCTTGTTGTTCTTCATTACAAATTCATTCATCATTAATGCCATTGTTGGAAAACTGGAAATTCAGAAAATCACTTGAAACTAGAAAAATAGAATGAATTTCAATTATTACTCATATCAAATGGAAGAAGCCTAACTTAGACCCTTGTTTGTCCTTTCATATGCTGATAAGATTTAAACTAAAATTCATTCATTAATAATGAAAAATCTTCAAACATCTAAGTAATTAAATGAAAATAAAATCTATAATAAAATAATTCTATAATGAAATAAAATGTTTCTTTGATCCTTTTAGAGTGAGCTCAATTCTCTTAAAAACAAAGTGATAAACTATTCCATAAATTAATATACTACATTAAGACAATTTATATCTAAAACTATAGAAAGAAAACTTTATTCTATTCCATCATAAGTTAGGATACATGCTCCAAGAGTCCTCTCTTTGGAATGGAGGAGGTACTCCTACTTATACAAAAGCATAAGCAACTAACTCTTTAATGGAGATCCACTAATCCCTCCTAGATCCCCCAAATCCTTCATATGGTTACAACCAATATGAGACACATATTCCTTTATCCATGTTTTTTCTCCATGAGATATGCTTGACCCCTATCCCAAATCTCCTTCAAATCTTCAAGAGAATTCGAATTTGAGTCTTGGAGGCCACATAAGAGTGTCTTGGAACCTTCCAAATCACCTACACATGTCACCAAACTCATTCCACCTTTAGGTATAAGCAAATACATGTCATTTTTCTAACTTTTAATCATAAATTCACTTTAAATACATAAAATAAATAACTTTGGAAAATGAAAATATGAACCCATATGGTAATGGAAATATAATGATAATGTGATGAAATGAGGTGACAAAATGAGGATAAAGGTGAAAATGGAGTGAATGTGTATGCTAATTTGGAAACCGAACAATGTATGAGGTGGAGGTGTAGGTGTATGAGGTGGAGGTGAAGGTGGAGGTGGAGTGGATGGTTGAGGAATCTCTGAAGTGCCTTGAGTTTCTGACTGCACCACACCTCTATGTGTACTAGAGTTTCTCCTTTCTTCTTCACTTTCTGATTCACCCAATAATGCACTGTACTCACCCTCAATAAAGTTGCCACGATCTACTTTGAATATTTTTCCACTTCGCGTAGATCCAGTCTAGTTTCTTTTAAACGTCAATCTATAGGCATAACACCCTTTTCACATAACAACATATTAATCCACAACTTTAAGGAATTTAGATACTTACCTCGTGGACCTTTGAAAAATCTGCGCTCAGCTTCACTGTAGGATATTGTTGTGTAAATTCCAAATTTAGTAATGAATCCTCCGAGGATACTATCAATCTAGTAATCAACAGCTCTTGCAACCTTATTTTCAAACTCCTTAAGTCAATCAGCTCTAGGGTCCACACAATAGGATCGTCATGTTTCCAACAAGGTTCATTTGCCGCTAGCTTTGAAAGCCACTCGTGCAACTTGTTAGCGAACAATATGAAAAATATATCGTGTTGTTCTATATAGATATACCTCCTTAACCACATATCTTGCAACTAGCGCAGATCTCTTCCTTCCCATGTTGTAAATTCGTGCAACTTTTGATCTACCTAATTTTGGATCTATTTTCTAGTTGTTCACCACATCACACATCCCTCATATAGATCTCGGTCCTGGAATGGAACCATTTGTTGACTTTAGGGGCTTAGACCTAGGTTGAGAGTTATTTTCGCTAACCAATGAAACCCTATACCACCAGCCCTTTCGTCAACGATCTGTGCAGCGCATACCACAGTCTCACCTGAGGCGATATTGGGGGATGCTAGAACCAGGTTTCTACATCCATAGGAACTCTGCAATGTGGTTGTAATGTTTCTAACATTTTAGGGCTTAATCTAACCTTCGTGAGCCATTAACCTTGTTGTTACAGTCGTAAAGTTTTTTCCTACTTAACAGATTTGCAAACTATGCATAACTAGTCTAACATGTATTATTCATCATATAAAATAGTATTTGAACCTTTGCGATGCAATTACAGAAGAAATGTACAAAATGAATCATAAATAGGCTAAAACACAGAAAATATGCGAACATACAAAAGAACATAAATCTGTCTCAATTCTTCTTTATTAGTTCAAGTCTTCAGGGATACAATTTTTCTGACCTTGCACACATAGTTTCAGAGGCCTGCACACACATCAATAGACTTACCAAGGTCTTTGTGCACACATATACAAGAGTGCTATAGACATTTTTGGGCACTGCAACCCCAATCATACATGTCCATAAACCAAGGGCTCCTAATTCCCTAAAAGTTTTGCTTCACACCCTAAAGGAACAAGGTCAGCTGATTATGTCATCTCCCAGAAGTTCTACATAGAAAACTGCTCAGAACTGGTCAAAGCTGGACCATACAAACTGCCCAGTGCAGAGGGTGCGATGCATCTCACCTTCTCAATGAAAAGGGTGTGATGCATACTGGAAAGCCCTTCTGTAGGGTGCAATGGGCGAGAGTAGACAAATGGCAGAGACAGTTTGCAAGGTGAATCGTCATGGAATCTTCCAGAAACTTCTCCTATGACACTTGCCTCTCTGAATTCACCCAGGGATGAGTAAGAGATCATCAATCTCCAAGTGGAATCAAGAACTATCAGAGAGAGGACACTAATCAAAATCCCAGAAGCTGACTCACCCCCCTGCAATCAACTATATATGGATCCCTCTCCCAGAGATCCAGAGGCTGGAATTTTGTATCTTGTAAGGAAGTGTTGTTGGTTTCTTGGTGGAATATCATAGTGTTGGGTGATCTAAGCTTTTCATGAGGTGAAAAAAGGGCTTTCATGCTAGGAGGATGACGCTAGGTCAGAGCAATTGGTTGTAATTATCTTTGCTATTCTTGATATTAATAAATCTATTCAAGTTTTCCTCCACATTCTTGTATGTTTGATGATATATGCATTCGTGTGGTCAATATATATCTGGTCCTATATTGTTTATGATTATAGATCTCTATTCTTCGATAGTATTGTGCTACTTTGATCCCACAGGTGCTCTTTGAAGCTGGGTAGACAAAGGAAAAGCGACAAGGATCTATCAGAAGGGAGAGGAACCAAGCAAGGAACCAAGCGCAAGACTGAGTTTGGTGTCCTTTGTTCCCCTCTTATCTACTTCTCATAAAGGAAAGTGAAAGTAGTTTTAGTTTGTTTGTTTCTAGGATAGCTACCAGTCTTAGTGGGACTAGCAGCTCCGAGTGGACACTAAATTTCCCGATAACAAAATGGCGACTTCACTGGGGAGCGAATAGGTTGCTTGCTTGTCTATATTTGTTTGTTTTATAAACTTACAAACGGAGCCTGAAGTTAAGCCATCCAGCCTTCGAACTGCATTTTCTATGCAAGTGCAAAGTAGATCAATGCTACTTCAGTCTATCTCCAGGTTTTGTTTATAAACTGAACAATCTATTTGCAAACATCCTAATTGCCCTAGTGGTGGCTCTAGTAACCTCATTAGATAAGCCCCTGTGATTTATATTTACTGACTATCATTAGCTCGGCCTAAATCCCTAAACTAAGCTGCAAACTGTGACCCAGAACCAAGTTGAAGTCTCATCCCTGGACCATCGCACTTTCTCCTCTTGGGAATCTGGATGCATCGCACCTCCTGTGTGCAGTAGGTGCGCTGCATCGCACTTTCCCTGTGTTGCAGGTGCGCTGATCAGATAAGACCTCTTCTGCTCTCAGATTTTGATTTCTGTGTTCACTCTCTTCAGCTTTATTCAAGAGTTTTTCCGTCTGTGATTAGTATACCACTGTGGAAACTCCCTTCCTTTGCATGATTCTTCCTCCATAGTACAAATAATTGTGAATGTTTTTATTTATTGTGCGCCATTTACAGTTCTCTTTTACAAAAAGTAGCATAATCAAACCATCGTCTTTTGATTTGGAAGTGTCACAAGTGTCGTTTTCAGTCAAGGAAAAGAATTCTATTGTTCTTGATGGTCGATTATACAGTTACTCTTGTATTTGATTTGAATTAGTAGTTTTTCAAGTGTCAAAAGAAGTTTTCAATTCAAAGTCGCAAAGTGTCATCATTATCTTCCTTTCGCTTTGAAGAGAAATTTGTTAGTACTACCGCTTTGAAAAGATAATTCAGATTTGTACTTATCATTTTTTTTGTCATTCACACATTAAGAAAGCTGAAAACAAATACATGCATGTGCATTTGCATTTAGACTGCTTGTTGGTTTGATTTAGGACTGTGCATCTAGTGTGTGCTCTCTACTCTATGTTAAAAGAATATCATCTCTCTTTCTTTAGTAGCTAGGATTTTCATTGCAAAAAGAAGATTAAACAATTGTTTATCATCTTAGATTGCATTTTAGGAATTGTATATCTACATCACGCGGTGAACCTGAAAGGCAAATTTCTTAAGAAAGATCAATTGTAAAATAAATTTAATGAACCTGAAAACACTTTGGAACCTAACGCACAACATCTAGAAGTCTAGGCTAGAGATGTATTCCGGCATCGTAAAGCCTGGTAACTGTCACTTTCATTGTTGGTTGGGTGATTCCTCCTCTTTGAGACGACAAGTGCCAGTATGGACTTGTGCTCCTATGTACTGTCGAGTATATATTGGGAGACCACAATAGGCTACATCCTTTATCCATAGGAAGTCGTGTCTGCCGCCCTATCGATCGCAATGCACTGAACACAGCATTCGGGAAGATTGACTGCTATACCGTAAAAAGTATTCTGCAGTTTTGTGATTGGTTTGGTAATCCCTCTATCTAGATTTCCAGATTAGTCTCTTTCGTTCCTTTTCAGACTCCTTAAAGGAAAAGGTCCATCTGAGCACTTGTCACTTCAGGCTCATTAAAAATCGAAGGCGACTAGAGTCATCTTTTGTTTTTTCTCGACTCTTAAAAATTGAAAAAACAAGTTGTGTCAAAGCATATAAAATTCATTTAATTCAGAATCATTTTCCCCCTTTATTTTTAGTTGATCGAATAATCCACAATCATGGAAGAAAGTCAATCAAAACCCTGTCATTCGCGGAGACTTACGAGTCAACTGTCTTTGCCTCCAGAAACAAAACTATTCCGGACAAAGCGAACTCGTTTAACCGGTTCAAATTCCCCTGGTCTGGTTAGAACAAGTGTTATGACACCCTCGGAGACTCCGGTTACTCTGAACATTTCTGGTATCCCTGCCCTTGTAGAAGAAGTTCCGCAGTCGCAAAAGGACATTACAACTGATCCTAGTGTGACGGTGAGCATTTCTATTCTTGAATTGGCTCCATTTACAGCTAATTCAGAAAGCATTGTTCCCCAAACATCTATCGCTGCAGAACCTATATCTTCTTCGGCACCGGAAATATTTTACGGACCTGACGGTCGACCTCTTCCACCTGAATTGATTGCCATAGAAGAGATTCTAGTGGATCCTCCATCTAGTGCTCCATCACAATTTGGAGCTGGGATCACCCTATATCCTTCTTCATTAGAAGTTAGTCTTCCGCAATCGAAAGTTCCTGAAGAATCGCTCAGGAATCTTTTGGATAGATTAAATATGTCTGAACAACCATCGACATCTAGGACTGTATCATCTAACACAACAGCAGCAGAACTTCCTGCTACTACTCCGACAATGTTCATCGGCGTACCATCTGTCCCAACTAGCTCTCAATCGTTGGATGGAGCCCATCCAGGGGCTGTTTCGACAGTATGGTTTGTTCTCTTTTGTTCGTCCGGAATAATATCTGGAATCTCTTATGTTGAGTCTCCACAAATTGATCCTTCCCAGTGTCAATTTGGGCAGTCCGGTCCTCAAAGGAAAATCATTCCCTTAAGCACCGAATTACCACCGTATGGGGGGCAATATGCCCTTTCATTGTCTCCTCCGGGAGAACAAACATATGAGAGTTTGCAACAGAATTCAGGTTATGTTGGAATTACATCTAGTGGTTGGATGCTAATACTGCCTCAACAACCAAGAGTTGTATACTCAATGCAAAAAAGTCTACATATGTCAAATATCCCCACTACACTGGCTATTGTGACGGTGTCGCAAGTACAAGCGTTACCTGTTGTATGCCAACCTCAAGTCTCTCAGGTCACAATCCAACAGCCCCTTGTCCCTGCGATGCCACCACAATCATCGATTAGTGGCTCCTTAACTGGAGTGACCCAGGCTTAAACGGGTACCATTACCCCTCATCTTGGTCAAATAGCCAGTATTGGACAACAGCACATGGTTTCACAATCGTGGCTGGTGCAATATCAACAACCACAATTCCAACAAGTTTACCAAGGATCTGAGCACCAAGTCTTTGCAAATAACGGGGAGCCGTATATTCAAAACGATCAACATCAACCATTTCATAATGGTTATGCCCATCAACCTTACCAAAGTTACCAGCATCAAATGCACTATGCTGGTATGCAAAGACCCATTGCTCAGGTAATCCCATCTTATCTTGGATATGCTTTGCCGAACCTGAATCAAAAGTTACCCTTCGTGGCAACTTTAGAGTTACCAGATCTAAATCGGCTAACAAACGATCCAATCGCTTACGCCCCTTGGTGGCCAGTGATTCCTCATAAAATTCCGTCAGATATTCCTAAATTTAATGGAAATACAGGTGAAGACCCATCGAATCATGTGATGACCTTTCATATGTGGTGTTCGTCTAACACTCTAAATGATGATTCGATTAGGCTTCACCTTTTTCAGCAAACGTTAACTGGTCTGGCAGCAAAATGGTATATTGAATTGCCTAGAGCTTCGTTTGATAACTTCAATAACCTAGCCACAACCTTTTTAACCCATTTTCAGCTACCCATAAGGTACGAAACGGGAACAGAGCTTCTTACCAATTTCAAGCAAACGACGGCCACTCAGATATCTGATCATATTCATGAGTGGCGACGTCGTCGTAGAATGGTAAAAACATATGTTCCTGATCAGTTGTTAGCTGAATGGTTTATTAAGTCATTGTTACCTTCTATTACAGAAGATGTGGCAAAGGGAGGAGTCATCACTGAAGAGCAAGTCATTGCTCGTGCACAATATTTAGATTTGATCTATACTCAGTCTGGCACGCTCTACGATAAAATCCCTGACGCTCCTAGACCGGAATTTTCCATTCCTCCCTCTCCTAAATCAAACAAAGACTCTCATGCTGGGGACGGCGTGATAGGAACAACTAGCACGAAAACTGTAAATGCTAAGTCGAAGAAGGCCCATATGGTTTCAGGTCAAAATGCAAATGAAGAACTTCTCGCCTTGGAAGTAAATGCCATATCGACTGACAAAGGCAAAGAAACAAAGCAACCAGGAGGCAAGAAGAAAAAGAAAGGGAAGAAGAAGAAACAAGAGCAGTCATCCCCTGAAAAATCTTCTGCAAACCCTTCTGGAGATAGGAAACCAAATCGTGCATGCCTTATATGTGATGAGGATCATTGGACAAGAGAGTGTCCATATAAAGCTGAGCTTAGAAAATTCTTCAAGAATTCAAAAACCTCGGCGGTATTGACTGATCCGTTTCCAAATCCAGGAACAAATCTGGTTGCTAGTGACAATGCTTCCCCGTCCCAAGTGCTAATGTTGTCGGTTTCGAAGCAGCAAAATGATGCTTTGATATCGACAAGGAATAAAGATGTCAGACAACAAGGCTATTGATCAACCTATTAGTTCGACAACAACTTCAACCAAAGTTGTGCCACCCATCATTCCTGAACTAACAATAAAGCCACCAAAGGGAGTAGTACACAAATCTACGTTTAATCCTCGTGCCAGAGTAGCACAACATTATAATATAGTGGAGAATCGGGCCCAATCGCCATCTGCTATGTCAACACTTGAGGTACTGCAAAATTGCCCCTCCCAAAAGCAGGCTTTATTATCAGCGATAGGTAGTATTGACCCAACGGATTCCAATCTTGCGTCCTTTAATCACAAAGGATATGAACCTTAGTTACCAGCTCAACTGGCTTTCCTGATTCAAGTGAAATCCCTCAAAAAAACTGTTCATTGAACAATTATTCATGAGGGGGCATCTACATGTATTATTTCGATGAGTTGCTGGAAAAGTTTAGGATCTCCACCCTTGTCGCGATCTTCGACGACATTAAAAGCATTTGATGGATGAACATACACCCCATATGGGATTTTAAGTAACTTGCAAGTTGAATTGGGTGGCAAAACAGTAGAAATAGATGTTGAAGTGATGGATGGAAACCTCGATTACAACATCCTACTGGGAAGGCCCTGGATATATGCTATGGCTGCCGTTGTGTCGACCTACTTCAGGAAGATTGCATTTCCCTTCCAAGGAGGTATTACAATCGTCGACCATCAAACATTTCTCCCCAACAGTTCACAAGTTACAGGAAGCATTCCGATGATCCATGGAAGCCCTCATTCACTTCAAAATATCAGAGTAGGCCTACTAAAAGACCCTATATTAATGGGGACTTTTGCCCTACTGCCTCCAATCAATCTAGCGGAAGTGGCAATGGTGGGAACCTGCAATATGATAGCTTCTATTCAAAATATCTCTAAAAACGATATTAACATGGATCATCTGCAGGTATTGCCTCCAAGCCCAATAGAAATATTGTAGCAATCAATGTTTTCGGCATGAAAGGCAAACCCAAATCAACGCTCATCAAGCGTTTGGATAGATAAGTCTAAGGAATATGGTACCCATTCAGATCCTTGGTCGCAAGTACATTCTACAGACGAAGGAGTTGTTCAGTGAATGATAATTGATGGGGCACCATGGGAAGATTACCACCATCGTTCCCATCTTCCGGATTACAAGCAAGATACTCCTAGTGACCTTCATCATCCCTCAGTTTTTTATTTTCTATCAAATATTGTAAACACGGTGGATTCCGAGTGAAACTTGTCCAATATTGAAGAGACTATCGCCATAAATATCTCGACCAAAACAAATGTTGTAGAGAATATTCATGCCGGAAAATCTTGTTCTCCTTCAGAACTGGAAATATATCATGCTCTTTTTCATGAGTTCAGAGATGTCTTTGCTTGGTCATATGATGAAATGCCAGGCATTGACTCGAGCATAGTTGAATATGAAATTAAGATGTATTCAAATGTCAAACCAATACGACAGCGGCTACGGTAGGTGCACCCCAAGAAAGCCACTCCCATCAAGGCAGAAGTTGAAAAACTTCTACATGTTGGTTTTATTTACCCGGTTCCTCTAACTGATTGGGTATCGAATATTGTTCTTGTAATGAAAAAACAAGGAACGATTAGAGTGTGCATCGATTTTAGGGATGTAAATCAAGCTTGTCCGAAAGACAACTACCCTACACCCTTCATTGACTAGATAATTGATGAATGCACCGGATGTGAAATCTTTTCATTTATGGATGGATTTTCCGGGTATAATCAAATAAATATCCGCCCACAGGACCAGTCAAAGACTGCATTTATATGTTTGTGGGGCACATTTTCATATCGCAAGCTACCCTTTGGTTTAAAGAACGCAGGGGAAACATTTCAGAGGGCAATGAATTATGCCTTCCATGACATCAAAAGCATCGTTCAACCATATCTCGACAATCTTCCGGCTCATTCGCGAAAGCGGACGGATCATCTGCAGCATTTGAGAGCGATATTTCTATGTTGTCAACACTATAAGATACGACTCAATCCACACAAATGTGTGTTCTGTGTCAGTTCTGGTTGTTTACTTGGCTTTGTGGTATCAACGGACGGGATTCGTCTCGACCCATGTAAGGTTCAGGCAATCATTGATTTGCCTCCACCTTCAAATTTGCTTCAGATTTAGAAACTCCAAGGAAAAGCAAACTTTCTAAGGAGGTTCATTCCAAATTACGTCGAACTTGCTAAAGGTTATACTTGTCTATTGAAAAAAGAAGTACCCTTCATCTGGGATCAGGTCGCGCAAGCTTCCTTTGATGCTTTAAATAAATCCCTAATAAAAGCATCATTAATGTATGCTCTTGATTATCAAAAAGACTTTAACCTATATCTGGCTGCAGCGGATACGACCATTGCAATGGTTTTAGTTCAAGAAGACAATGGAATTGAACATCCTATATATTATTTGAGTAGAAACTTAAATGATACGGAAAGCAAGTACTCCTACGTTGAAAAACTAACTCTCGCAACTGTTCAAGCGATACAGAGATTTCGACACTACATCCTCTTTCGAAAAACTACCATTCTGTCATATTGCAACCCCATGACTTATATATTGTCGTGACAGTTGCTGGGGGGAAAATATTCAAAATGGATAGCAATTCTACAAGAGTTTGATCTAGAATTTATAAAATCCAAATCGAAGAAATCCCTGGTTTTCGCAGAGTTACCATGCGATCTCCCATCGTCGTCCAACGATGCAACATCACAAGAAGCAATCATGGACGAATCTTTGTTTCTGATATCTTCAAGCAATCCGTGGTATGGAGACATAATAATATATCTCCAAACCCAAACATACAGGCCTAATACCTCCCACTCATAACAATGACGCATTTGATACCAAACAAAAGACTACATGATCGTTGGTGATACACTTTACCATCGAGGTGTTGATACAGTTCTGAGGAGGTGCCTCACCCACGAGGAGGCAGAAAAAGTCCTGAATGATTGCCATTCAGGCGTGTGTGGGGACATCAATTTGGTTATGCTACAGCGCAAAAGATTTTATGGGCAGGATACTTATGGCCAACCATATTCAAAGATTGCATAACCGCAATTAGAAGTTGCCATGCCTGTCAAATCTTCGATCGCAAAACCAGAATACCACCCGCACCTCTACAACCAGTAGTTTCTATTGGGCCATTTGCCAAATGGGGCATAGATTTCATGACATGTAACCCCACCTCAGTTTGGGGGCATGGGTATATCATAGTCATAGTAGACTATTTTACCAAATGGGCTGAGGCGATGCCTACATTAAACAACAACGGCGAAACGGCTGCCCTCTTCTTTTTCAATCATGTAGTCTCCAAATTCGGCGTTCCACAGACCATAGTCATAGATCATGGATCGCATTTTCACAATCACATGATGGTTGAGTTGGATGCCAAATTAGGGCTGTCCCATGACAGCTCTACTCCGTATTATATGCAGGCCAACGGACAAGTTGAGGTAATCAACAAGGTCCTGAATCGGATGCTGCAAAGGATGATTGGAATCCACAAAAGGAGTTGGAACTTGATCCTGTACTCAGCCTTGTGGGCATACCAGACATCGGTGAGGAATGCAACCAGGTTCACACCCTTTCAACTGGTGTATGGCCTGGAAGCAATCTTACCAGTTCAGTGTGAAATCTTGTCCCTCAAACTTGTGGTCGACCTTCTCCCCAGAACTTCAGAAGAGGAGGCTCGTTTCTTGGAACTAATCCAATTGGATGAAACCCATCGTGATGCCACTTTGGCTAACGAAGCCCATAAGAAATGAGTCAAGGCACAGTTCGACAAGAATGTCCAACCCCGTGTCTTCTCAGAAGGTGACCTAGTCTTACTTTACAACCAGGAGTCCGATAAATTAGGAGAAGGTAAGTTCAAGTCTTTATGGATGGGCCCCTATATTGTTAAGCACGTGTTAGCAAAAGGAGCCTACGACTTAGTGTATTATGATGGGATTCCACTGGTGCAACCCCGAAACAGGTTGTACCTTAAGCGTTACTATGCTTGACTCAAGATAGTAACCCCTATGCTTTTGTTACATTTTTGTTTTCGCTAAGGGTAATAGTTTTGGTTAAGTGATCCACTTTCACATTTCTTGCAGATGTCAGACCTATTGGAATCATTTGTTGGATATGCCGACGGAGCGAGTCGTAGTTTGCGGAACCTATCTTCTGCGGCCTAGGCCATCTTCGATCCAAGAGGTGAGTTAGTGAGTTTCAGAGGGGTATGTATTGGTCGATCAACGAACAATATTACTGAATACAGCGCGTTGATAGAGCTCCTTTCTGATGCCATCACATGTGGTATATGCCGACTCGTCATCAGGCTAGACTCACAACTCGTCATCCTACAGCTCACCAGTATCTACTCCATACGGAATCCAGTTATCTATCGCATGTTCCTAAGGGTCAATATTTTGGAAAGGCAGTTTGATTCTATTCAATATCAGCATATTTCCAAAAACTTAAACACATTAACAGACTCATTGGAAAATTATGTGTTAGATAGACATTTGCAACATTTATAAAAGAAGCATTTCATCAATATTTGCATCAAGATCACGTAACTCAACCAAAATAAAGCTCTGAAAATCAAAAATATATATATAATTGTTTATGGTTTCAACATAATGTTCTGTAACCAAGACAAAATTGGTCAAATGACCCAAAACTCAAAATGCTAGGGGGCACCCTAGTCTAATGATGCTGGTGATAACAAGTCACTGCCTGTGTAATCATGCGTAAAAGCCTAGTCCATCGACTCGGCACGCCAGTAGTATGTCACTGCAACCTTAGAGGCAGCTCATCGGTCCTCACATCTGGAATACTGAGAGTGAGACCCTCAACCTGATCCTACAATGCTGAAAGAGTCTCGGCCACATCAAGGTCACGAAGGATAGCCCTCCCCACAACCTCTCCTGCTGGAACAGCAGCTGGTGCTCTCAGACGTACTATTGGTCGAACTGGTCCAATATTTGCATGAGCACATGAGTTTTGATTAGTCCTGATAGAAGAAAGCACAAGAACATTATAAAAAGAAACGATAAACAGAGATATGGTTAGAGAATTTACCGATAGCACCCCACTGCTCACCAGCCAGCAGCACCAAATCCGGGTCACCCCGGAAATCCATACCAGCATATGGACACTCGGAAAAAACCATCTCCTGATGGTTGAACCACTCGAAGAAGGTATCAGAGAAGGAAACCTGGGACTGACCAGCATGTCGGGCCATAAGGTCGACCCATCTCTGCATCCGTGGCTCAATCGGTGGAGGTAAGCTAAGTGAAATGTACTGCGACTGCATCAGTAGGATCTTTTCCAAGGCAAAAGCAGTCAAAATAGAACCATAGCCGAAGTTCTTGGATTTTCCGCTTTTTACCTTGGTCAGTTGTTCTTTCATCACAAGGAGTATTGTGTCACACCAGCTAAACACCTTTGGTTCAAGGCATTCCAAGGTGTACTGCATATAGGACCTGTTAGCTACGTGAAGAGTCGCACTACCAGCCAGTCTACCAAAAGTGAACAGAATGGTCCTTAAGGACCGATCAATGACATCTCAGATGTTGATCTTGCCGTCCCTACTTGGCAGAGATCCCTCTCTGCAATACAGGCGAATATAATCTCTCACGAATTCGCCCCCACGGGTGAAACCTGATAATGAAAGAGGGGCACCATGCCTCGATAAACCGGTCAAAAAATAGATGTCCACAATAGTCAAGGGGATACATTTGCCTCTAATCTGAAACACCTGGTTGGTAGGATCCCATGCATCGAGAAAATATTGCAACAAGTTGATTTGCTGCCTCATGCTAGAGATGTGTTGAGCTTCATATTTGATCTCATTTTGCTTTGATAAACTTATCTAGTTATCCATTTATCCCTCATTTTCACCTCATCCATCTCATTTTAATGAATATTT
>APFE030975666.1:64435-77656 GCA_000404065.3 Pinus taeda
TATAACACAACCCAACAGTATCTTGACATCTTCCACAATTCCATCATTCATGTTCCATGTTGTGAAAATTAATTTCTAGATGTTTCTATTTCCAATCATTCACAAGACATGTGGGATGCCACTCTTTCATTTGATTGCGTAGAGGACAAATATATCTTCCTGAATCCACCCAATATCTCATCTTACCTTTCTAGAAACATAAAGGGTGAAATTTTGTGTTTTCCATCATCCCCTCTATATGATTCGTCAAATCATGAGGATGTCACTGTCCATCATCTTGAATTTTTTTATCGTGGCTGTCATGATATTTCCATTCATTCATCTGATCAAGATTTTGATTTTCCTAATGTTGATCTTTCTAAGCCACCGGTCTTTGATGATCCATCTTCTAATGAATTGGAAACTCCTCAAGTTGTCAGGTCACTTCAGCCTAAGATGATGGTTATGTTAGGTTCTCATAGCCTTGAGGTTAGTTCCACATCTATTCTAAAGTATATTGGGTCTTTCCTAGGTCCCCATCACTAGGTTGTTTTCACTAAAAATTAGTTTGTTTCATAGTTTTTGCATCCTCCACCAAAATCACACGATATTATTGCTCATGCATTGGAGGAGTCATATGTAGCAAGCATTGAGGCGAAATGGAAGTTTTCTTCTTTCTTTATGTTTTATTTTTTTTCAAGTTCGAAGGTTTGTACATGTTTGTCTTCCACACACAATGTGATAGCACACCATGATACATCCGTAGAGTGCCTTCCGTGTGCCTTCCATATTTTCTTTTCTATACATGAATTCAAGCTTTGAATGTTTTGGTTTTCATTATTTCATCTTTCTTGGTTGGTTGCTTGCATATCTTTCTTTTCGATCATGCTCTCACCTACATGGGGCAACCAATGCATCAAAGGCTGCATTATAAGTATCACTTTACGTGAGTTAGCCTATGCGCTGCTTTGGTTAGAAGTAGGGGTAGTGTTTTCTTTTCTTGTTTGTTTCTTGATTTTCTTGCTTTGCTTTTCTTATCTTGGTTTTTTTCTTGGTTATTTTTCTTTTGCACCCATAGGTTAGCGTCCATATGAAACTGTGTTTGGCTCCTTAGACAAGCAAGGTGAAATCCAAGAGGAACTTGTACATCTATCAAAACTTGGTTATCTGTCTATTCCCTCTATTTATGAGAATATTGTATTTGTTTTAGTCAATGATACCTTGATGGATGTTCCTTTTAGGGAGATTCATGGTGAAATCACGATCCTTGCACTCTTAACTAGTACCGGCTACTCTAATCAATTTTGTATTTGCGATTAACCCTTGTCCACTCAATCAAGTAGAGTAAGGAGAGGGGGGAAACCTTAACAAGTATGTCAGAGGCCTACATAAATGTCCTTCTCTGAAGGGAAAACCTATTCTTCTCTCAATAAGTAAGGATCCCTCTTCCACCTCATGAAATAAATAAGTTCCTATGCATAGTTCTCTGCAAAATGAAAAAAAAAAATAAAGGGCGAAAGAAGAGAAAGGCTTCTTGCACAAAGAGGTGAAGCAAGTAACTTTGTCAGGGTATTGTCCAGGCTCACTGGTGGCGGAGAAATGCTTTTATTCCTAAAGTGACTCCATTGAGGTACTTTCCATGCCTACTGGCAGTGGAACAACACCAAAGATGAAATTGAAAATTTAACAATCTATTTTACTTGTGCAATTATATACCCCTCATCCCCAATCGAAACAACTCAGTTTGACTTGGCTTGGTATGTGTGTTTTCGATAAAGAGAATGGTAGGGACTACATATTTAACTCAAGCTAAGCGAATAAGCTATGATAATCAAAGAACTAAATAATACTTCTAGAATAGTTAAACAACCACCCTCCAAAATTTTGTCTATGCTTCGTTTTGGAGCCTCCCTTATAAACCACAACAGCTCATTTTGCACTGATCAAGGTACTTGTGCTTCAACTGATCTTTATTATTTTCATCTTGTCTTATGTTTTCTCACTTAGTTCATTTTCTAACCCACGCGTCAATCTCTTGACTTGGTCTCTTGACAGTTTCGGGCTTGCCTTAGAGAACTATGCAATCCTTGAGGGAAACTAGCCTTGCCTTCAGGAATTGTGCAGTCTTGAATGCTATTGAGCCTTAAGCTCAGGAAATACGTAGTCTAGATGGTAGTAAGATTTGATCTGGGAAATTGCGCAAAACATGAAAGGCAGCCCAGAGCCACTCAACCCAAAAAATTGTGGAGAATGCACTGTGCACAGAACTTGTGCAATGCATGGACCAGAGAGTTGCCTAGTCCTTCCCAGAACTGTGCAATATTTTTGGGTAATGCATGGTAGGTTTTTCCAAAAAAAAAAAACAAATAAACAAACGAACGAACAAAAAACAAAAAACAAAAAACATCCCTAAAATATTGGGATCTATTTTTAGCAACCTAAAGGAGGCACTTGAGATATTTTGGAAATTTCCGCCAAGTGTCGCTTCTTCCTTGATTTTTGGCATGCACATCATAAACCCTAACTTGACCAAATCTGTTTACTAAACGCTGCTAGAGATCATTTTCACACCCGATCTTGGAACTCTAGCATTCTTGAGGATATCAAGGAGCCTTCGGTGCAATCGTCGTCGCTTTTTTGGGTGAGTTTTTCTTTTATCGTCTTTTTTTTCTTTTTCTATCTCTTTTTCTTGTTTAGTTTGTGAGAGTGTTGTTTCACTTGTGTCTTTGAACAAATTATGGTGTTTAACTTGTTTTATCTTGTAGAAGTGTTGTTTCAAGTTTTAGATTTCCTTTCCAAAGTGTCGCATGTGCTTTCCCATTTTTGCACCAAGGGTCTCCGTTGCGGCGAATCTCATCACATGCTTCGTTTTCCTTTAGTTTAATTGATTCCTACACTTTTTTCACATGCATGCATCAATACATAGTTAGATATGCACTCAGAATCACATCATCCTTCATATCTACTTGTTTTTTACACTCCTAATGGGAAGATCTAGGTCCCCTTGCTTGGATCTCACACTTCCTTGCATGCGCTACGCAATCTGGGAACTCAAGGCCTCTACCTTGGCTTCTCGAATTGTACAGAGTCTGTCTTAGCCTAGCTCCAACTGCCCACTGCACAATTCCAGGAGCCAGCCTCCCTGCCTTGGCCTTAACTAAACTACGCATTACACAGTTCCAGTCACCAAGCTTCCTGAATAATTGTTGGGACTGCATAGTGCGCAGTTCCCACAATCAGCCAAAAACCTCTGTCAGCCAAAATTGTGTAGTCCTTCCCATCATTAGGCTAGCTTATTGCTTGATCTTGTCATGAAGTTGAATTTTTTTTTTAAGATGACATTTTCTTGCCATGAGTGTCCTCTCTATCCCATAAGCATAGCAGTTGTTGAGCATCTCTTTGGCAGTTACAGTCAACATGGCATCCAAGAGAACTGCATCAAAGGAAATCGCCAAGAGTAGTATTGGGGAAGTAGCTGAGTAGATATTAGTGAAATTTCTAGTTTATGCAAACACTCAATTGTTCATTGAGAAGGGTACAACACTTACGTGGTAGCAAATCAAAGATACTTTTGCAGGGGACTTCAAGGAAGACTTAGAGGATTGGTAGGCTTATCTTAGTATCCAGTGGTCAGGCTTATTCAAGGTTGCATGCAAATACCCCACCTTCCCATGTGTGGAAATTATTAGCTGGATTGTCTCACACATAGATGAAGAGACTATGACATTGAGCAGTGCCATTGGGAAAGATATTGCCACCTTCAGGGTGGAGAACTTTCAGCATATGTATCATTTACTCCAGCTGGTGAAGCGCATGGAATCATTTTTCTAGGCAACCATAGCTTTTTGAACACTAGATATATCATCAAGCACTGGGTGAAAGAGTCGACAAAGTTTAGACAAACACCCACTCATGTTTACAAGACAAAGTCCCTCAGGAAGTCTTATCAATTCTTGATGAATCTGTGCCTACATAATATATGGTCAAGAGAACACATAAACCTTTCTTGAAGCATGGGTAGTTGTACTGGACCAGTTGGTGAGTGATGTGAAGCCATTCAAGTGGTCGGACTTATTGTCTCATTAGTTGAAGACCAATGTGGCTAAGGCTCAGAATCCGCCCAAGGATGAGCAAGCAAGGTTTTACATGTATGCATACTTACTGGACGTAATCTATGCCCAGCAACAATTCCCTAGCATGGTTGGACATGGACACCAAAAGAGATTGTCGTCAATATCTATTGCAAGTTACTTTGTGACTATAGCTATCAAGGAGTGATGGCAAGTCTAACTGACCATTTTATTATCCTGATGTGCAAACTCATCTTTGAGCAGGATCCACCTTGCATGTCCTGAGGAGAAAAGGATGAAATAGTAAACATTTCATATTGGTATGCCTCACGAGGTGGCACCTTCATCAGATTGCTTGGCATGGAGAAGTCTTTGCATGTTCTACCAAGGTACGCCACTGACAAGTTGATCATGCAAGAAGTTTCATATCACCTCTCCATAGGGTTATTAGCAAGACTACATAGGAAGAAGAAGCCATCATGGCCTGCTCTTCCTTTGCAGATCCGATTATATGAGATTATGAACTTGAAATATGCAGATGTCGAAGCTAAAAACATAGAGAAATTTGAGTTTGGCACCAAGGATGTTAATATGTATTATCCCTATGGTATTTGCAAGGAACATTTTGTGAGGGTGTACTTTCCATGGATCCACGAGGCATTTCATTGGGCACAGGAGGACCCTTGGAGGTATTGTTATAATGCCTCTAGACTCAATGAAACAGTTAGTATAGCAAGAGTTTGGAATGATTCTCTGCAAATAACAACAACTTAGGAAGAAACAATAACAGTAGCAATAGGCAAAAATCCAGTGAAGTACAAGGGAAAGAGGAAGATTTCTAAGGATTCAAAGGCATAGCAAAGCTGCAAGATGAAGGTAGATCCTATCTTATAGAAGGAATATTTGGTAGTGGAAGCAAAGAGGGAGAAACAGATGAAGGGAGAAGAACAAAGGAAAAGAGAAAAGCAGAGGCTTCAAAAAGCAGAACTAAAGTTGTTGGAGACAAAGAAGAAGTTGAAGGAGGAACAAGAGTTGAGGAGAAGAGAAAGAGAAGAGAAGAATAAACAAGAAGAAGAACAAAGCCAAGGCGTAATGATGAAGCAAACAATTCCTATATAGGATGATGATCTAAAATAGCCAACAGCTGAGGAAGAGGGTGAACAGATGCAGGATCGGGAGCTTGCTTAGCAGATTGAGCAATTGATCGAAGTGACAGACATGGATTTGGAACATGAACCACAATATGAATACATTGACCTTATTCCAAGAGCACCAGAGGTCATCTCTTAGTCTCCACCACCTCCAATGTTAGAACCAGTCCCAAGCAAAGGAGATATTTTTCTCCTTGATGATGATCTGGTCATGGATGTGTACAATCTATCATTTGATGAGTTGCAGAAGAAGATTGTACAGGTGCAGAGGAAACACTTTCCAGATGACACGCATCACCTATATTCATCAAGGAAAGGGTGATAGTGTAAGACACTAGGAAGAATCTAATTTCCTTTACCAATGTCAGCTTGGTCTATGCAGGAGCAACAAGCCTAAATCTTGAGTACCTGATGGTCGAGAATGGACAACTAGAAAAGAAATTGCAGGATGTCAGGCAAGAGGCAGAACAACTTCGAGAGAAAATTATAGTTTACGCATTAGGGGAGATGAGGAAAGTGATACTTGTTGAAGTATCAACACTTGAGGGTACCATGTAGAATCTCTATGATGGATTTATCACCGTGCATAAAGTAGTTGTCTATGTGCATGGCCTACAACATCAGAGCAAGGAGTTTGTTTAAACCCTCAAGAACATACATGTTGCGATCGCCCGTGCCCAAGAGTGGACAATGTGGTACAAAGGGGCCCCGCTTGACTTAGTAAAGAAGATAAAGCCATAGGTAGAGCTGGAGAAAGCAAAGGCTCGGATGTTGATCCAGAACTATGAACAGCTCGCCTTGTTCATCGATAGCATATAGGCCTCATATGCACAGTTGTACAACAATTTGGATGTCATGGTGAGAAAGCACAAGTTCCCATCAATAGGTTCCCTCACCAAGGTTAAACCCAAGAACCAAGTCCAGCTAGAGATTGATGAGTACATGGAGCAGCTAAGACGAGAGGCCACTAGGGAATACTTGGAGATGAACGCACACAACATGCAATAGTAAATTGGTGGCCCTGTCAAGGTCAACATCATGTTACACATGCTTCAAAACAAGTTGGAGACAAGTTCTAAGACCATATACCCATATGCCATGGAGGCAAGAGTTTGTTTTCATAAAGACACCATCAAGAAGTTTGGGGACACCATCACATAGTACCAAGCTTGGCACCAATATGTGACTGAGAAGCACCAAGTGGATGTTGCTGAGATGGACTTTCCCCAAACTCTAGAGTCATAGTGTTATGTCTTATTAGGCTGTCTCTAGCCTATTTTGTCTTACATGGGTACATGTGGAAAATGTAATATTATTTGTAAATATGTTGTAAGTGAAATTCCAAGTGTCATTAGTGGAATGTGAGCAGTCACTATGTAATGTAATGTGTCATTTAGTGAAGAAGTTAAATAGTCATGAGGAGATTCAGAGAGTCACAAAGGGGAATGTCAACGGTCACCCCATCCTTTGTTATAAATAGAACCTCATAACTCATAGAAAAGGCTTTTGGGAGCCTAGCTTTTGGCTAGGCTTAGGATTAGAGAAGGCTTGGGAGTATTGTAGAGAGTCTTGGCTGCTCCATAGCATAGAGCGAGTATACTTCTTTGGAGGAGCAGGTGTTCTTGACTGTAATGTTCCACTACTGGCGCTAGTGGTTGTCAATGGTGTATGTATGGATGGAACTTTCATTTATCATAATAATATCAGAGCTAGCACACTTCCGTGCATATGTTGTTATTGTAGTTGGACTATTATGGTTGCTTTAGCAATGTATGTTGTTTAATTTACACATTTTCTTATGAACTACTTTGTATGCAATTGTACGAATCTTGTTGAATGTGTGTTGCTGGATAAACTCATCACTTTAATTTGTGGACTATTCTGCATTTTAACTTGTGATGTCATTCTGCTCATGTGTTCCTTTCAAGTTGTGTACTATTATAGCCTTCTAAGCGGCACACTTCCTTTTCCCCTTAGTGTGTCAAAACCTTCATGCATCACAGTTGACTCTTCACAGGGTCACACACTTGCTCTCACCCAAAGTTGTTATACTTATCTCTGCGCTCTAGCGTGGTCAAGGAATTACACTACCACCCACTAATGGGACTCCTACTCCAAATGATGTGAGGTCTAGTTGAGACTTTGTACCAGGGAGATCCCCAGAATGTTGGCTAGTCTAGCACCATCAACACAATCCATTTAGAGTATTTTCCCCCCAAAAATTAATGTGACAAAACGTATTTCATAGAGTTGCAATCTGAAACAACCATAGTTTTCCAAAGAAATATGTAATGGCAGAACTTTTGAATGGCTTGAATGGCTTCCAAAGCCAACTTTTCTACATGGGTATACCTAATCTCATAATCATTTAGATTCTAACTCAAACAATATATGGGGTGTTTTGTCCCTACGACATCTTCCTGGACCAAAAACATTGCTATAGTAGAAATGCCAGCAACGAGATATAGGAAATAGTTGTGTTGGTAATCAGGGGGATATAAGAGAGATACCTGAACCAATACATCTTCCATGGAATCAAACTCTTTCTAAGCAGCATTTTCCCAATGGAACGAAATCCCTTTCTTAAGAAGACGATTAAATCCTTTGGTCAACTCAATGTATTTCAGGAAAAACCTTTGTAGGAATTTAGCTTTCCCTTGAATTTGTTGAAGCTAAACGAGTGAAGAAGGTGCAGGCAGGTCGATGATTACCTGTAATTTCAGAGGATTAATATGAATTCCATTTTTTTAAATAACAAAACCAAGAAGTCGACTAGAACTAATGCAGAAAACACATTTGTGTGGATTCAATCAAATATTATAATGTCTACACCGTAATACAATGGTCCCAAAATGCATCAGGTGATCAGCCCGATACTTAGAATGAGTGGGGAGATCATCCAAATAAGGTTGCATGATGTGTTTAATATCATGAAAAGCATAATCCATTTCCTTTTGAAACATGGCCCCAACATTCTTCAGACCAAATGGGAGTTTTCGGTAGGAAAATGTACCCCAGGGATAGATCAATGCAATCTTAGATTGATTCGCTGGGATAATGTTTATTTGATTATATCCAGAGAAACCATCCATGAACGAATAGATTTCACAACTGGTGCAGTCATCAACAATTTGGTCAATGAACGGGTTTGGGTACTTGTCCTTTGGACAAGCGCGATTCACATCCCGATAATCGATGCATACACTGATTGGCCCATGTTTCTTCATGACATGGATAATATTTGACACCCAATCAGTCAAAGGAATGGGGTAGATGAAACTCACATGAAGGATTTTTCTCAACTTCATTCTTTATTGCAGTAGCCTTCCTTGGATGGACTAGATGGAGGCGCTGCAAGATTGGTTTGGCATCAAGATACGTTTTAATCTCATGCACCACTATATTTGGGTCAATACCTGGAATTTCCACATAGGTCCTAGAAAATACATCATGAAACTCTTGAAATGGGGCTTTATAAGTCTCAATCTCAGGTGGAGAAAAATATGCACCAATGTGTAGATTTTTGACAATACCTGGTTTAACATAGATATCAAGAGGTATAGTCTCTTCGATATTCAAGAGATTCTTTTTAGAATCAAATTCATGGATAGAAATGGAATTCGTAAAAGACTTGACAACATTGGGTAGATATACATCACTGAGATTATCCTCAATGGAATATGGAAAGGAGGAATGATGGTGATGATCATCCCACGACGCATTGTTTGGCCTCATGATCTCCATGATGCTCTCATCGATAGAGAATATATGAGAGAATGGATCAGAAGATGTGCCATAATCCAATGATTGATCGACCCAATTGATCAAAGATAAGGTGTGAGACGCACAAGATGAATATATGGCTTCATAATCAAGTTCAATAGTGCTAAGCGGCATTCAGATGCCAAAATTATGAATGTTAGTCTCATCCAAAAAAATACATGGATCATTTTGGATAGTAGAAGATGATATCATATTGATATAAGAAATCGATGATGAGATGTCAGGAAGAGGAGGAGGAAGAAAAAAGGTTCCCATGAGCAAGGAATCCTTTAAAATTCCAACCCCAACACACTGATAAGAATGTTGAGTTTCCCCTACAAGTGGGATACTTCTAGTAACATGAGAATCAGAGATGAAAAAGATGAGTTGGTTAATGGCCTCAATCCTTCCCTTATGAGGAAAGGCGATCATACGAAAATAATTTGAAATTATTGTGCCATGGTGTAAACCCACGTGTGAAGTAATAGAATATTATAATCAAGAGTTTCATCAATAACTTCCACTTCTATGGATACAATTTCCCCCCTAATTCTGCTTGTAAGGAATTCAGAATACCACAAGTCTTGTATGTTCTCCCATAAAATATTTCAATGTGGTAGGTGACTAACTCAGTTGAGGTGAACCAATCGCTTTCCAACAAGACATAGACATGATGCATGTCAAGGCTCCCTCGTCCATAATAAAAAAATGGATGTCCTTACCACAGATGATGACCTGAATGATAAAGGCCAATTGAGCTAGAAGGCGAGGGGTATATTTTTCATGACTAAAAACAACTAAGTTGGAATTTGAAGGATTTACACATTCGATAGCCAAAAGCAAAGCATGTTTCTGGTTGGGGAATTTTTGCAACACCTTGAGGGTTGACATAGTTGATGGAGATTGAGCCAAGTATTCAACTATGTTATAATTTTGAGCAACCCTAGCATGATGGTTGAAAGAAGATTTATGAAAAACGCCCTTCGGAGGCTTAATAGTTAAATCCCTAGGAATTGTGGGCAAAGAAATATCGGATGGAGGTGATGTCAAACTAGTAGGTTGATTTATAGCCTCACAGTTTGGAGTATTCACATTACCATAGTGTTTTTTTTAGTAGCTACCATAACATCAGATCTATGCTTTGTGGAGGAAAGCATTAAAACCTTGTTAAAGGAAGATGGGTCCTAAGAAACCATTTGGGTCTCTTAATTGGGAAACAGATCAGTCAACATAGCTGGAGAAGTGGAAGATTTTATAAACTGATTCACTTCCGCATGGTGAGGATAGTCATGAGTAAATTTCTCCTTGTTGTAAATAAAGCATGCGTAGCGAGGCTTTCATTTCTCATCAAAGGACTGATTTTTTTATTTATCCTGCAGTGAAGAATTTTTCTTCTTTTTACCTTTTCCTTTCTTCTTGCTCCCTGGTTGTTATTGAGATTTTCCTTTATCAAATGAAATGGAATTTATCTTGGAAGGAGAAGTTGTAGGAGGATTGGATGAAGAACTTTGGGCAGAAGCAATGAGAGCTACACCAAATGGTTTTCTCACTATCTACAAACTGGCAGAACCAATAATGCCATCAGCAACATGAGATTCTTTAACAGGAGTGGGAGGGACTACGTTTCAAGGTCTTAAAGCATCTAGTATATTTTCATAGAGCATGCCAAAATGGGTATATATGAGGTCCAAATACTGAGCATGAGCAATTACTTTCTCTTCAGTCACGACTCTACCTTTAGCTACATCCTTTGTGATAGATGGCAATAGGGATTTAATGAACCATTCTACTTACAATTGATCTGGAACATAGGTCTTAACCAACCGGTGACAACATTGCCACTCATGAATGTGATCTAAAATGTGAGTGGCTTTAGTTTTTTTAAAGTTGGTTAGAAATTTCATTCCAGTTTCATATCGGATGGGTAACTAGAAATGCGTAAGGAAGGTGGTATTGAAGGAACTAAAATCATGAAACGAAGCTGGAGGTAACTCAATGTATCATTTAGTTGTGATACTTGTAAGAGTACATTGGAAAATATGTAATCGTATGGAATCATCATTAAGGTAGTTCGAAGAACACCATAGATGATATGTCATGACATGGGTCGATAGGTCTTCTCCAGGATTCACATTGAACTTTGGGATATGAGAAGGCAATTTGGTAGGAATTATTGTGCACCAAGGCGAATGAGCAATGGGATCATTAGTAAGCCAAGTCAAATCTATCAAATTGAGAGTCACCACAGAAGGTAATTGCCAATTAAAATCCAGTGGAGGATAGCCTGGATAAGAAGGAATAGCCTGAGAAATAGGTACTTTCATTCCCAAATAATGAGGGTTATGATAAAGAGGAACAAGGGCACCAGAAAAATGAGGATTCAAGTAACTAGCATATGCATAACCTTGTTGACCAGCTCGAGGATAACCCTATAAAGGATGGAATGGTTGGGTTTGGATATGTTTTCCTTGAAAAGGCACTTGAGGAACACCATTATAAGGTATATATTGTTTCCCTGCGAGATTTTCCATCATCCCGATATAAGGTGGGTTCGATCGGGGCTATGCCATGCTATACACAACCTGTCCTATTGGAATTTTAGGAATACCTTGCCCAAGCGGTTGAGACTGTAAGGTACCTTGTAAAGGTTGGGTATGTGGAACCTGAGGGGTGCCAGATACTGACGAAAGAGTTTGAGATGCACCAAAATCCTGTAAAGGTTCACTTATGTGTATTTCAGCTTGTTGAGGTACTAATGGGTAGGAATTTAAGATGAATACGGCATAGGTTGAAGATTCAACAATCGGTCCCAAAATGAACCAAGTTGGATGGGAAAAGTAGGTTTCAAAACACTGACAACCATCCCAGGAAAAGGAGGATTATAATAAGGTCTAGGTATACCAACAACAGGTTCCCCCCCTACCATAGGAGGAGGTGATGATGGAGGCAAATGAAACCCAAATGGAGGGAACCCAACATAAGGAGAGTTAGGATGTTGAATATAACCATGCCTACTAACAGAAGGGCCAAATTGTTGTTCAATTGTAGGTGTATGAGGAGGAAAAGGAGCAAGTTGTGTAGTGTTCATAACAAAAGTACCAGATGGAATTCCCAAAATGGATGGCATGGGAGAGGTCCAAAGGCTGGAAGCTACACTAGAGAAGGTACCAGATAAGGACTAATATCCAAGTGGGACAGATGGGCCACCATACAGATGTACCTCGAGTGATGTTGTAAACATGGATAAGGAAGAAAAATTTGATGTCTCAACCATAGTGGTAGACATGGCTTGGGAAGTCAAATCGGATCCAGTCATGGTTAACAATCCCAATGAATATTGCCATGAGAAATTCACGGGTGAGTCAAAATAATCAGGGAAAGGAGTTTGTGTTTGAGTTTGAAGAGGAGGAAGAGGATCAGTCTAATAAAAATGGAATCTTCTCCAATGAACAGGAGTAGAGGGGCGAGGTTCCTCTTGCGGGATCACTTCAATCTTCACAAGTCCGTATGGAAGATGTTCATCGTCGGGTCCAAGATATACGCTTGGAGGTTGTTGGGTTGTGTTATATTCTTTCCAGGACTAGACGACGTAGTTAATCAAGGGGTTAGAGGGGGGGCGTAGCCCCCTTTTATTGAGCCGATTGTGTAGCGGGCGGGGATCACAAGGGGTTTGAGGTGTACCCATAACCCCACTTTATGGGGTTCGGGGCAACACCCCTGAAAATTTTGGTTTTGGACCCTATGTTAGGTTGGGCGGACCCACCTATGGTTTTGTGCATGATTTTCGCACATGTTTTTTGGACACGATGGTTTTCAGTCTATGGTATTATATGCTTCAACATGTATAAATATGTATTATAAAATTGAAAGGAACATAATGAAAAATCAAGCTGGTAGTCCCGGTTTTGGGATCCAGGGGAAATATCTGTGTATATGTGTTTTATGTGTTATGTCTTGTCTATTTTATGTGTTTTAGAATTCGTATGCAGGTAATTTTTGTACGGGGTTAAAACCTACATTTGGTATCAGATCTGTTTTGGCTTCAAGGGGACGCCTTTGTTGCTGAGGGGTTTCGCTCGGGCCTATGGTAGACCCTGTTCAATGGGAGATCTGTGAGATCGATTCTAGTGGTGAAAGAAGATGGCGAGAAGCGGAAAGATAGAGATTGAGAAGTTCAATGGTGAGAATTTTGAGTTGTGGAAACTCAAGATGGAGGATCTGTTGGTGGATAAAGATCAGTGGATCGCGGTAGATCCGGG
>APFE030975666.1:84676-113785 GCA_000404065.3 Pinus taeda
TTGTATGTATTTAATTAATGAGATAATTTTAATTAATTAAGAGTTAATTAGAATTTTTCAATGTAATTTTAGACTAAGATTTTTAACTAAAATTTTCCTAATTTTGGCCCACACATTTTTTTAAGAATTCTGGCAATTTTAACACTTCAAATTTGGAGGCTCATAATTTGTGTTTTACTTGGCCAAATGACGCCCAGAACGGCTTGTTAGATAGATAAAACCATGGAGAATATTTATGAAGTGGTTGCATGACCAGATTTGGTCAATAAATGAGTCTAAAAAATAGTAGAAAATTAAGCTTTGAATTTGTAACCAAAACTAATTTTCTAAGTTTAGTTTTTGCATCTTCATTTGCCCAAAGCCTTTGTTGATTGCACATCTATTTGATTCTATTCTATTTTATCAACAAGATCTTTACAGGGATCAATGGAAAGCTCTAATTTATTTTTATTTATTTATTTAGTTGAATTTGGATTGGAAATGCTTTTTTTCCCAAATTTGGTAATTCTGATTTTAATTTGAAAATTAATCTACTTTTGATTGGTTTTTAGAAGGAGAGCAGTTGGGGAGATGAGAAAGAGAATGCTTGGAGGAATATAATTGCACCAGCAAGAGGGAAAAAAGAATTTTAGTGAATTAAAAGTCCTTGGAGAAAATTTATTCTCCAACAGCTCTCTCATTTTAATTTTATGTGGTAATTATAAATATAGCTTTTATAGAATGGAGGAGGGGGATTTCAGATCTAAAACTTGGGGAGGAAATTCTTTGCGAAGAGAGGGATTTTTGCACTACTATAGGGAAAAGGATTTTTGTAGAGAATTATCTGGTGTGGACCAGACATATGGAGATTAAAAGAGATGTATTTCAGCTCTGAAATTTTCATTTTCTGAGAATTTCATGTACTCAAAGGCTTTGATCATATATCTAGTTCTCGTACACTATTGTCAAAGATAGAGGTTGATTGGTGGCTTGCAATTAATAAAATTTTAGGTAATTATTGATCTAGACAAGTATGTGTTTTTGAAGTTTTGCACTATTGTAAATTCATTTAATTACATGCTTGTCTTAATCATTTGAAAGTTATCTTTTAATAATGGATCTTATTGCTATCGAGTTAGATTATGAATTCGAATAGATAAACAAGACATACTTGTTAACTATTTAACAAATTCATTTCAAGTTTATCTGGGTTTTAATAATGATTGTTTTATGAGAACTTTTTCCTTCATGCAGTCATATATTTTTAGTTTCAATTCATTTTATTTGAATTTGGATGTATGTGCACCAGAGATTTGATGACTATTCATCAGATAGTTGAATACATATACTTGTTTGAACTAGTAATAAGTCCTAGAACTATTTCCTTGGCTTATTGACTTCATTTCTATTCCAAATTCAAAGTTGGTCCAAATCCCATTTTTACCTTTCTCTTGGTTGAGAGGGGGACTAATCCTTCTTTCAATAGAGATAGATTTAGGATTTATTTTACGTTAATTAAAATAGATTTGCATTTAGCTTTAAATATTGCATTATGGAAGTCCTCTTACACAAGGACAGACTTTAGAGTGTCTTACATGAGCCATTAATTCAACTCAAGGATCACTTTCTTGCAAGAGTTTTGTAAGAGGGAAGATCTGATGTCTCTTCTCTATTGGCAAGTAATAGACATACTATAAGATAGAAGAGATAGAGAGAGGGTAATTGGACCCAATTGAACCAATCAGAACCACCATTTCAAATGGAAAGGGAGTTGATTAAGGTCCTAACCAAGTGGCACCCCTTATAATGTTAACATGGTCATTTTGGGCCATCAACATTTTTGGTGCTAGAAGGAGGGCCACAGTAAAATTGTGTCTTTGAAGATTTTGTGCTTTAAGATTTTATCTTATTAATATGGCCCCATGTAAAAGACCTCCTTGGAGTTGCTTTATTGTACCTCATCCAACAACTACCCTAATAAAGGTAGTCCAAATGTTGTCTAAGGTAAAGTATAATGGTAAGACGTCCGCTTTTAATCATCTCTTTCAATTTATTTTAAGCTCCAATAATTTCAATGTTGATGAAGATAATATTTGTGGAACATGTACTCTTACATTGATAGGTAAATCCAAAGACTGGTGCTTATCACTTCCAATTGCCTCTATACATCGCTACGATGAACTTTCAAAGATTTTCCTTCATGTTTTTCAAGAATATGATTACAAAAAGGTGTGTGATCAATTAGAATAATTGCGTAGGATGGAATTTGATACTTTGGATATGTTTTATATTAGATTTAAATTAATTTCAATGCAATTTTGGTCCAGAGATTTGCCTCCTCAATTCCAATTAATTGGATGGTTCAAACATTTAGTGTCTTTGTCCTGTGATAACTATCAAGAACCAGAAGGAATATACTTTGTTGATGACGATTCAATTACTCAAAATGGCAACTCTGAGTCTTCACAAATGGAAATTACAAATACTAATCATTATACCAAAACTACTCCAAATGTACATAATATTGATAAAATGGACATCCAACAAAATACACAATCTATAAGCAGCAATCAACAACAATTAAATTAGCAGCAATTAAATCAACCAGAGAATGTCGGCAATACAGAGTCTACTACTAAAATTAACTCAAAATCTACTGATAATAAATTGCAAATGATGGAGCAGCTCAACAACAATTCACAAATAGTTTATATGCACAAAAAAGTTGAATTGTCTATTTTGGAAAATCAGAAATCATATATGCATAAAGAAACCTTCAGGTATATATCTTCAACTTCCTATTTTTCTCTCTACACTGATATCTTTAGCAATAATAATTTAATTCATAATCACTCAGTGGTCCCTTTAAATATAGATTTAATTTTAGAAAATAGAGAAATTGATATTAATAAAGAATTATTAATTTTTTATATTTGTAGAGAAAATTTCATAGATAATTCGATCAATAATCTTGAAGACTCTCTTAATTTTGTATTCAACTACTTGTCTAGTTCTAATTTATTTAATTCAAAAGGAAAGAACATTAATGAAGTTATTTGTGATGATGAATTGAAAACTGAAAATTATGAACTCTGTTTCCCTCTTTCTTCAAAAATAATTTTCACTAAATCCCATATTTCTCATTCCTTAAGCAAATCTATTTTGAAGATGAGAAGAATACTAATCAAGAATAATTTCGGTCTATTCTCAAAATCATTATAGTGATTTCAGTACTCGTGACTCCATTCCAATTTATGATTCCTACAATGATGAAGTACCCTTTTTGGATCATAAATCTTGAATTCTCATTCCACAAATGAATACGAACAATGAGGTTAACTTTATAATTTGTGTTGATACTTGTGGGAAAAAAATCTTTGCAATTGAATCCTAGCCATGTTGTACCATTATTTGAACATTAACGTAAATTTTAATTTTCTTCGTTTTCATTTTCCCAAATTTAAATTTGTTCTTCTTTAGAGTTTCATTTTTTATTTTTTTAACACATTCTACTAGCACTTTGAACATGATCACTCACAGCACCCATCAAGTGCAATAGTAAGCGTATATGAAAATCAATTCCATAATTTCATGCTTGAAATCCAACTACTTTGTATTTTGGAATTTTATTTTATGATCATGATTGGCTGATTTATTTTTTGTTTTCAAATAAGTTCATCATCAATTCTAACACTTGAGAGTGCACCATTTCATTTTGGTCAGCAATGGAATACTTCTAGAAACCTTTTAAATGTTCATACATACTTTATCAATCCATTTCAAAAATATCTGGAAGTCCCAGTGCTTTGGAATATTTCTGATTTTTACAGTTCAGTAGGCTTAAATATTTAAAACTGTATCATCTAATGCAGGCCTCATGTTTCCTCTTCCTTTGAACTTCTTCCACTCATTCATTGAAATACATGTTGATTTTTATGACCTTGTCGGCATATGGTTGGAATAATTTTGAGGTATGAATTTTGTAAATAAGTTAATTTTTCCAAATTTGTTACATGTACATACTAAGCTGAATTTTTTCTTCTAATAATTTAGCTGCACTCTTATTCCTGTTGTTGATCTGTGACATTTTCATGTGTGCAGGAAATAAAATGTTTGCTTAGTTACATTAGAAGTATGAATATACCTAGTCATATTTTCCCTTATGTAGTTAGATTAGAAATAGAATTAGTTTAGTTATATTTCTCTTTCATGTTTGCAATATTGTTGATTTCTAATAAACAGGTAATGAAGCACTACACATTTACCTTAACATTCACTTGGGTTTAGGTAAAGAGTGACTCAGAAATTCTATGTCATATTTCCCATCTAAATTTTGCAGATCATCTTCATGCTTATGGTGCACTTGTTTATTTTGCTCTGTTACAACTAAGCACTTTTGAAATAATAATTTCTCAAGTGTGACTAAGTGATCTCATTCGCCACTCTTATTCTTCCACCATTTTTGTTCTTCAATATGAAGTGAACATAAATCAATAGCTCATTACTTTCTAGTTAATCTAGACTGAATAAGAATATGATTTTGAACTCATGCAAAATTGAAGATAATACACAGGAAAATGTCAAGACTTATCAGGTAAATTTACAATAAAACTCTTCCAAATATGCATAGACATGTTCATCTTCATATGTTGTTAATTTTTATTTTTCATAGTTTACCTCTTATTTTTATTTGCTTCTTTTTGCAGGTCTTCGTTAGCTTGATTTGGAGACTTGACTTGTACAAGAAAATTCAAGTAGCTTTAGAAATGAGCAAGAAGCTAGCATATTTGAAGTCACTAACATGTTTAGGGAAGTATTTGTTTTCACATAAAGATTTTTTGCATTCTGTATTGGTGCTTCTTTTCATATTTCTTTTCTTTGCAAAAGTGTGAAATGAGTCAATAATCATATTCTATCTCTCGTTGATGCAACTGAATAAAATGCTTGGCCCCCTCTTGTTCAGATTTGTCATCGGTCTACAATTTCTCGCATTTTAATTAAATATGGCCCATAAGCAAAGGAAAATTGAACAACAAAATCTTGCACTGACTTGTAAAAGTGCTCCTATCCATCTTTTCCCATTCTGAATCTTGTATTTTCCAAGTTGAGTTGAATCATTACATCACACTCGTCACACTCCTTCTAAGATGACTCAAAGCCTCTAACTGGTAAATCTTCGACTCTCTGCTTTTCATTCTTCCAAGATTATATCCCTTGAAATTTCAGACTTTCCTGGCTTATCGAACTCTTGGGTTTGTATTATATCAGAAGTATTCTTAAATACATTCCAAAATTTGCTTCCCCGAGATTTATATGGCCTATTTTCTTTATACCTGATCTCCTCAATCTTGAAGTCTTGTAATGGTACATTAAATTATCATTCTAATTGAGTTTATGATATTATGTTTCTATTCGATAAGTAACCTCAGACTTCCTTTTTATCGAACTCTTATTTAAATACTTTGCGAGAAATATTTTCGAAGTCTCTTCGTATTTCATAGCTTCGGTAGATCAGGTTATTATCATTAATCAATTGAAATTTCTTCCTAAGATTTCATTTTTGCTTCTTAACATCTCGGACTAAGTGAGATATTAGACTAATATAACCTTGTTAGCCTCTCGTCAATTCATCCATTACTTTATAGTCCAACTTATCATTATACTCACATGGAGTCCTCTTTGCTTATCCTTGTATCTTCAAGTTGACTTTCATTTTACTTAGGTATTTGAGAACATGGATGCATTTTTAATTACAATTTCATCAAAACCCAAGCTTTCATTTCTTAATATGACTTTGTGACTTTTGGGATATATATTCTTCATGATGTGTGTACGTGGATCTTACCATTGTGCCTTCATTGGACATATATTTTCACATGTATATTTGGGCCTCTTTTACTCTTAATGGCAATTTCCAGGTTTAATGAGAAGTGCATCACCTGTAACTTGCTTACATTTTCATCTTTATCTTACTATCATTTGTTCATTTCATCATCTTGATCATTTATAGTGTGCATCCTTGTTTATTTTTCAATAACATTCTTGAGCGACCATTATGGTAATGCAACAATTGCTAATGAAATTCCAAAAATTCAAAGGTAATAGATCATGAGCAACCTATGTATGTATCTTCTTCTTGTTTTACTATTTTTTATATGTTGCTTCATATTTAGCATACAAAATTTAGGTCATCTTGATCTACACATATTTGTCACATAGCTTGGGACTTGGTCTTGGATTTTAAGATGTTATGAAACTCTTGGAGTTGATATGAAATCTAAGAATACAAAGAGGACAATTACTGTTGAAATTCATAGAGACGCATATCTTCATTCTCGTTTATGATGAATTTTATTTCTTCTTCCGACTCCTCGAACATAAGACATAATTTTTCTAGTTTTATTGCTCATTGTAATTTAGATCTAATAAATTATGATTTTAGGTAAATGAGATTTCAAAGATCACAACTTATTCATGATTTTATTGTCAATCAAAAGAAGAGGTTATTTGTTGTGGAGCAAATGATATCTCTCAGGTAAAATTAAACAAAATTCTCCAATGGTTAGTTTCATATGCCCACTTCCATCCTTTCCATTTCTTTATATTTTATTTCAGCTTTATTTTTAGTTTCAATGATCTCAAACTTTGTTTTGTAGGACTTTGTAGAAATTCCCACTATAGATCAACAAATTATGCAATATATTAAAGCAAAATACAAGATCTACTTCTACAACAAACTTTACGGAAGCTTAATCAATTTGAGAAAGATTAATAAGAACACATATGACTAATGAAGAGAAAGCAATCACACATGAACATAGAAGAATAATCCTAAGGAAAGCCTCATCCTAAAACCCCAACTCTGTATTATCATACAAGTGGAAATATAGTCCAGATTACAAAAAGAATCAGCTCACAAGCTGTCCTGCTCTCTCTGCAATCCATCTGCTTCTCATAAACAGTCAAAGGCTTCTCACAAACCTTCTCCTCTGCCCTCCAAGCCTCCTATTTCCTTGCGCAGTTTTTCTTGGGGTCCAGTGCTTCCAGAAGTGTGAATTCCCACCTCACACTACTCACTTGGCTTCGAAATAATTGCACAAACTTGAACGAGATAATTCCTTTTGCATGGATGAGTTTCCTTTATAGGAAAAATCCTCTAACTGATTGTACATTGTCCCTTCCTCTGATCTCAACTGGGTCTCTGACTGAACTGGCATGCATGAGTTATTTATGAGAGAATATCCAGTTATCTGGAGAGCAGCAGTTACATGCATGCAAGCATTAACTAACTGAACTCACAATTAATTCTACAAATTGTTTGAATTAATCTAACTGGACTTGACTCAGTTAACTGAGCCAACTAATTACAACTCAATATTACAACTCATCCTTATATCTTTAACTGATGGATAAATTCCTCAATCAATGGAGAAATTGTTGCATGTTCTCACATAGACTTCATGTTTGATTTTCTACAACTAATTAACTCATGGTGAATTAATTAATTATTTTTCAAACAGCTAGTAAGATGAAATTCGAATTTTACTTCTCTATTTTAGTTTAGGTACTAACTAAAATTGGAATCCATCCCGAAATGTTGTTTATAGCAATGTTATTTTTAGCACTTCCATTTTTCATTCCTTGTTGCTATGTCCAACACTGGTACCCAAATTGCTATTTATAGTAGTGCTATTTTTAGCATTTCTTATTGTTGTTTTCAACAAACTTGAAGAATTGTTTCGCGCTCGTATTAGCTTAGGTTTGACACTCATTCTCCTTTGTTTAGTTTAATTTCAAGTTTTTGGGAGAAGCAGTAAAGATCCTCATCAAATCAGCTAAATTAGGGAGTCCCTAAACTTTCTATTTTTTTCATAAGCATTCCTTTTATCAAAAAATGGTTAAGATGCTTTTATGGAGGATTTGCTTTGAAACAAGAAAATTTGTAGCAGGAAGAGACTTCTCATTTGACTTAATTATTGTTATTTCCCTTATAGATTCAAAGCCTAATTATTCCTAACTCTGCAAAATAAAATTCATTAAAAATTAGTCTTGGTTATCTTCTTTTACTCTTTTGTTGAGACATTTGTATAATTAGTCATGTTGGGTTTTATCTTTTAATTTGGATTTGTCTTTTAATTTTTATATTTTGGAGTTTGTTGATTTCTTCTTCCACTTCAGTTTGGATTTCTTTTCCTTTTTACTATTAGTTATGTTTTAATTTTGGTAGCTCTGCCAAGGTTTATGTGAAAGGCATTTTTCTCACCTAACATTGGTTGGTAGACATGGGAAATCATTGCTCTGTCTATTCAATGAGTTTCATTTATCATTAAATGTATATATTTATGGAATCATAAATCCCTCTTGCTTTAAATATTTTTCATGGAGGAACATGCATCCTTCATAAGTGATATATTTCACTTTTCAAGGAAAGAACTGACCTGAGTTCGACTCAATGGATCCCTCCCATCCCTCCACTTTATAAAAACCTTTGATTGATATTCATAGAGAAATATTTGGAGTCAACATTATGGAAATATTATATCCATTTACTTAATTATCTTTTACCATCCCACCTCTTTCACTCAGGTACATCATAAACTAAAGCTCGCAAATGGGCTTAACAATAAGGTGATTAAAAGAGGAAGCATTGGAAATACAAGTAAACTCGTCAGGGCTATAAACGCTTGTTGGCAATGGGGCCATGCTTGTATGGCATAAAATACAACTTCATCGGGCATAAAAGGCTCGTTAGCAGTGAAGCGATGTCAGAGACCATTCATATCGATGGATATATGCTTTATCAAAACACTCCTATCTATACCTTCTTCTACTTTTTTATACAAGGTAATCTTAAAATAATTTTTTCCCAAATTTTGGTTTCATTGTTCTAAACTCAATTTGCTTTAAGTACTTACCTTTTTTAACCTATTTTACTTAATTTATTTAATTTGGGACATATGAGAAATGTTTTACCGTTTGACAGCTTAATGAAAATCCTCATTTTTTAACCTTTGGGTAAATTGAAGTTCATCACTATCTTTTCAACCAATAAATAATTGGTTCTTCCTCGTGTGTCTCCATTGTTGTGGTGAAATCACAACATCCCCATTTTTAAATTATTTATTTTAAATAATGGGTACCATTTCTATAAATTTTCGCTAAATCGCATTGTAATATTTTATTTCAGTTAAGTGTCCTACAATTTTTCTATATTTTAGTTTTCTTCAGATTTCCTTTCTGATTGCTTCATTACATTCGATTTTTCACAAGTTTTCCATTGATTCTCGTTTCATCTCATTTTGATGCACAGATTGCAAATGGTGCTTTGCCGAAGTTTGTTGATTTTTACCGCCAAGGCTAAAAGAATGTACAAAATGTATATTATTTTAATTTTGTAGATTAATTGTAAATATTGATTTTTAATTAATTTTTACTAATTAATTCATGTTTCCCTAATGGTCCTACAAAATCACCACAGCCAAATTGTAGAACAATTAAAATTATGGTGTTCTCAGATTTTGGAAGCCTATGTTAAAAACCAATTTAAAAGAAATTATGAGATCCGAAATCTCAAAATTGCAAAAGTGGTTGTATTTTTTAATGTCATGACTTTTAGTACCAAGTGGTTGTAGTTTATACATAGGAGAGATGGTCCCACTTCAAGTAGCCCTCCTCTCCCCCTTCACACTCCATCGAGATATCAGAACAACATAATATCGTATTTTTTTTTAAACCTCCAATACTCTACCCCCGATATATCTCATTTATCCCTTGGCTTGTGTAATATCGAAACTATTTTCAAAAGGACCTATAATATTTTAAAGATTTGATGCTCAATGGATTATTCAACTCCGGATGGGGCTAGTATGAAACGTTGGAATAATTATTAGTATGACCTCAGAACTCTTGTAATATCGCAACTTATTAATATGACCTATCGATGTTTCAATACCTCTGATGGGCTTGTTGAAAATTTGAAAGCCTCTCCCTCATTCCATCGAACATCGGAACAAGTCAATATCATAACTCCAACTTGAAAGCCTCCCCGATGCCATATTTTTTTCCCGATGTTCTTATATCTCAATCCTTCGATGCTCAATATCTTCGTAACCTTTGATCCACCTTCTGCCTCCCTCCTTCACTCCTTATCCCTCCACATGCCCTTATAACTCTCACTCCACCTTACGCCTCCACTTTATAATAAAGCATCTGCCTTATGCCTCCCACTCATCCACCATGGCTCATGTGTTGAGCCAAAAGCCACTAGGCCCATTTCACTTGGCACCAATAGTCACTTGACACATGTTTTTTTAATTAATTTTTAATATTTAATTCAATAAATTATTTTTGTTTTTTTAATTAATCTTTAATTAAATTATTTAATTTAAAGTTTTTATTGTATTAATTACTTCATAATTAGAATTGTAGTGTTTGATAATAAATAGTTAATTAGAATTTTTTTTTTTATTTAGAATTAATATTTTTAATTAAAATTTTCTTAATTTTGGCTCAAGCAGACATTTTTTTTCAGAATTCTGTCAATTTTGACACTTCAACTTTGGAGGCTCATAAGTTGATTTTTGCTTCGCCAAATGAGGCCCAAAATGGCTCATTAGCTAGATAAAATCATGGAGAATATTCCTAAAGTGTTTGCATGACCAGATTTGGTCAATAATTAAGTCTACAATTTAGCAGAAAATTAAGCTCTGAATTTGTAACCAAAACTAATTTTTTGAGTTTAGTTTTTTCATCTTCATTTGCCCAAGAAAATACCAACAAGAAATGCTAAAAATAGCATTACTATAGATAGCATTTCAGGATATATTCCAATTTTAATTTATCCTTGAATTAAAATTGAGAATTAAAATTCGAATTTAGTCTCACCAGTTGTTTGAAAAATAATTAATTAATTCATCTTGAGTTAATTAGTTGGTGTAATTCAAACATGAAGTCTTTGTGAAGACATGCAACAGTTATCCCTTTGATTGAGGAAGTTATCCCTTAATTAAGGAGAAAAGGATGAGTTGTATTTGAGTTGTAATTAGTTAGCTCAGTTAACTGAGTTAAGTCCAGTTAAATTAGTTCCAAACAGTTTGTGGAACTAATTGTGATTTTAGTCAGTTAATGCATGCAAGTATGCAACTAGTGTTCTCTAGATAACTGAATATTTTCTCATAAATAACCAATGCATGTCAGTTCAAACAAAGACCCAGTTGATATTAAAGGTAGGGACAGTGTACTATCAGTTGCTAGAATATTCCCATGTGAATATCTCTTGCATGCAGAAGGAATTCATTCTTTGAGGATTGCGCAGTTACTACAGAGGTCAGAGCAGTCTGTGAGATGAGAATCACACAGGTTACAGCTGGAGGACCCAAGAGAAACTGTGCAAGGAAATAGGAGGCTTGGAGGACTAAAGGAAGGCATATGTGTTATCTATTATGTCTAAGAGCAGCATAGAGGGATTGTACTGAGAGCTGGATAGCTTGAGAGCTAAAGCTTTGTGTAATCCTGAGATATTTCCACTTGTATGATAATATAGATAGCGGGGTTTTTAGCTGAGGCTTTCCCTAGAGTATTCTTCTATGTTTCATGTGCATTGATTCTGCTTCTCGTTATATGTGTTCTTCTTGATCTTGCTCAAAATCATTAAGCTTCCGCAAGTTTGATTGTAGAAGTAGATTAAGTATTTTTCTTTTTGTAAGCTAAGGAGGGACCATTCTTTTATATTATTTCAAATTGAAACCAGTGCATTTCCATAGTGGCCTCAACCCGCCCCGTAGGGAAACCAGGTCTGTTGGCCACCTTAAGTTTTTGACCGCCATCCAAAAACCAAAAATCCTGATTCTTTTTGTCCATGCAATGTATACTAAACATTCATAATAGCTACTACTATTCCTATTTTGCATTGTATATTCAAACTAGAAACCGAAAACTATCTTCTGTCCTTAACAAAACTGCAAAGAGCATACCCATGTCCTCAGATGTTGCCCTGCGTGGTTCCTTTCTGTCCATCTTCTTCGTTTATGCCCTTGTTAATCTTCTCTATTTGCTGCTGAATCTCATCTAATTTTTTGTCCTGCATCATCATGGTGATCTGGATGTTTTTCAGTTCTCTCCTCAGATTAGGAATTCCTTGGGATAATTCTGCCATTTATATGGCAACTTGCTCCATGGCCTTTGCCAGCAGTCTTTTCATCACCCAGTATACATGCAAGGCCTGTTTTTACAGTGTCATGTGCCCTCTTGTATTTCCCGGATCAGGAAGCAGGTATACCCAATCTTCCATTTCTTATCCTGATTGGGCTTGGGCAGCTGCTTCCTCCAAATGCTGAATAATTTTCCTAATGTCCTTGTTAGTATTGTCGTAGTAGGCCTACTCTGCGAGCTGTATCTTTTTTTCCAGAGTTTTTCTGTAGTTTCTGGCTGGTGACGAATCTCTCTTCTCCCTTTACCCTACTGGTCACCCTCGTCCCCTGTTGCACCGTCCTCGTCCCCTGTCTGCTCTTCCTCTATTTCTATAGTTTCCTCTGTGTCCCCGTCCTTTCACGCCTGAAGTGCTCCTGAATTCTCCTTCTTCCTCGTGCCCCGCGCTTCTCCTATCTCCATGCTCCCTTTCTTCTTGAGGCTTCTCCTTTTCAAAGCCTCCATCCTCCCTAACCCTCTTTCTTTGCTGCTCAATTTCGTCCTGGTCTGAGTCAAACATCTCCACGTCGTCCTCTGAATCGCCCTGAACTGTCTGATATTGATCTTCGTTTTCTCCATCCGTGATTTCCTTCCCTTTTTTCCCCAGACTGCTTCGGCCTCTCATCTCCTCTTCCGCCTCATCTCTCGTTCTCCTCCTTATTGCCATTTGATTTCTCCTGCCAACTCTGTCTGTCGTTCCTCTCTGCCCCTCTGCCCTTCTGTGATTCTACCTAGTTCTTCCACCACCCTGTCCCTTCGCACGCTCGTTATTCTTTCGTTTATCAGCTTCCAGGCTTTGTATTGCCTTCCTCCTTTATTGTATCTACCCTTCCGCTGCTCGTCGTTACTCTTCCCTCTATCCTCCTACCACCTGTCATGCTCATAATCGTCCACCTCTCTTCGTCCTTCTTCTGCGCCATCATACCTCCATCCATTCTCGGCCACATTACCTCCGTCACTTCCTTTCTTCATTGCTTCCTCGCCGTCCCTCCTTGGTAAGATGTCCCTTCTGCTACTCGCCCTGTCCACCTTCATCATTGCCCATTCCGCTTTTTCTTTGACATCCTCCCTGTCCTGACTTATGTTGATTGCCCTGATCGCCATCGTTCTCACCCCGATCGTGGATCTCTGAGTGTCCTTCTTATTGAATTGTGGTGTCATTATGATCTTGATTGATTATGATGGTGAGTTCCTCCCACCCCGGTTTGTTCCTTATTGTTGGCCAGCTACTATCAATCTTTTCCCCTTGTTCTTTACATCCTCTGTTAGCTAAATAGTCTGCAGCCTTATTTCCTTTTCTCCTGACATGACTAAAGATCTTGTATTTTATTCTCCTTAGAATTTCTGCTAGGTCCTGAACAATCCCTGTCGTCCTCCAGCTTCTGGCTACTTTCTCCTAGTCTTTCCCATTGTTGAGTTTTCATAGCATTTCCATTACTATCTGTGAGTCCCCCTCAATTTCCAAGTTCGTGTACCCATTCCTTACTGCTATCCTTAATCCTTGATAAACATCCCACAGTTCTGCTTCATTATTTATCATTTCTCCTTCCCCTTCCACGTATACCCATCTTGTTTGGTTTTTTCTATCTCTGAATATTCCTCCAAAGCTAGTAGGCCCTGGGTTTCCTTTGGAGGCTCCGTCAAAATTCAGTTTGATGAAATACGGTCTTGGGTACCTGAACTGTTCTGGACTCTGATTCTGGTTTTGTTGCTTTTTTTCTTTTTTCGGGTACACCATGCTATAGTCCATATTTAGTTTCATTAATATTCTTCCTTCTTCAGGGTTCGCCTTCCAATTGTCCTCCTCCCATGTCTTTGCCAGAACGGTCTCTCTGATTTCCTTTTGAATTCCTGTCAATATCTTCTCCGGCATATTGATCTTATCCAGGAAGATCCTACGGTTTCTTTCCTTCCAAAGATGCCACATCATGAACCCTATAGCTAGATTCCATGCTCTCTTTACGACCTTACATGAGTAATGTCCCTTACCCCATTGAAATATAGTCTTTTTGATGTCACTGGGGTCTCTGTTTGAATTGCCGAAGGGACTTCTGATTTCTCCCCATTGATGTTGAGCGAATGAGCAAGAGTTTAGAATGTGTTCCTGGGTTTCTATTTCCATCTTACAAAGGCTACATCTCGGGGGTCCCAAGAATCCTCTTCTCTGAATCTTGTCCCATGTCACGATCCTTTCTTTTCCGACTAACCAGACGAAGATAGCTATCTTAGGCCACCACTAACTATTCCAAATTTCTCCCCATTCTATTGCTTCTTCCTCCCTCTCCTGATGTGTTGCTAAATAGTAAGCTTCCTTAACTGTAAAGGCCCCTCTTGTAGATTTTCCCCATCTAAGAATATCCGGTCCTAGTCTAGCTTTGATTTTCCTTGATTCTAGTTCTTTTATATATTTTATTTGTTGCTCTTGATCTATATTTTCATTCCATTCTTCTGGCTTTCTCCACTTTCTCCATATCCCATCTGTCTCCCCTTCTTTCTAGTAATCTCTTACGAGTTCTCGCCCCTCCCTGACTGCATTTTGACGTATACTCTGAAGGTTATGTATGCTGGCCATTTTGTCTCTTTGCTACCATTCCTCTTCCCAAAATCTAGTTGTTCCTCCTCCTCTTATTTCCCAGAATGCATAGTTGTTTACAATGTTTCTATTCTGACTTGCCAATTCCAAGATTGAAGAACCTTTTGGAATTTCTTCTGCTCTAAGGATGTCCTCCGGCGAAGTAGGCATGTTATATTTTTGTGTCCATATTTTCTTCCACAAGTCAGTTCCTCCTCTCATCCACCTCCACCACAGCTTCGCCCCTAACACCTTGTTCAGAATCTCAGGGTCCCTAAGTCCTAATCCCCCTTCTTCTTTTCTTTTTGTCAAGTTTTTCCATGACACCAGAGCCCATTTCCTCTGGTGCTTTGGTCCTCCCCATATGAATTTGCCAAATATTTCCTTCATTTTAGTGCACACCCCTTTGGGGGCAGCCATGATAGATAGGGGGTAAATTGGTATAGCTTGAAGAACTGATTTCAATAGTACCAGTCTACCAGCTATGTTTAGCGACCTGAAGGACCAACTTGCAAGTCTATTCTTGATCTTTTCTATAATTTGCTGCCAGTTTTCCAATCTTGTGGGGTTTATGTCTATTTGGTTCCCCAAGTACTTTGTAGGAATTTCCCCTTGTCTGAATCCTAGCATCCTGATTAAATGAGTTTTGATTATGTCCGAAGTGTTGAAGATGAAGGTGCAAGATTTTTCTTTGTTTATTTCCATACCTGATGCTTCCATAAAAAGGTTCAAGATTCTTTTAACACCCCTTACCTCCTTTATTGAGACTTCACAGAAGAGCATGATGTCGTCCACAAACTGTTGATGGGTGATGGGTAGATTATTTCCCCATAACCTTAATCCTTTAAGTTTCCTTTCTCTTAGATTTTTTTTAAAATACCTTCCCAGACCCTCCGCAACTAATATAAATAAGAAGGGGGATAAACGATCCCCCTGTCTGATCCCTCTAGTGGCCTTGAAGGTTGAGGATGGCTCCCCATTTAACAGGATTGAGAAAATGGGTGTTGAGATCATATTGTAAACCCAGTCTGTCCATCTCCTACTAAATCCGAAGGCTGCAAGAATTTCCCTGAGGTAATTCCAGTTTAAGCGATCGTAAGCTTTTGACAGATCTAACTTTATCATCATTCCTCTCTGATTTTTCTGTTTTAGAGAATGAATCGTTTCCTGGGTTACTACAAGTCCATCCAGGATTTGCCTTCCTTCCACAAAATCGGTTTGCTCCGGTGATATTATGCTAGGAAGTATGGGTTTTAATCTTTTTGCAATCAGAGTGGCAATTATTTTATATATTACATTGCACAGGGTGATCGGTCGGAAACCTTGGGCAGTTTCCGAATTAGCATTTTTAGGGATCAGAGTAAGGAAAGTAGAATTGAGACTCGGCCATACCTTTTGTTTTATACGTGATTCCTCTACTACCTCCAAGATTTCTTGGCCAAGAAAATGCCATCATGCTTGATAAAACTCCACTATGTAACCATTTGGTCCTGGCGCTTTATTTTTCTTCATACTCTTCACAGTTTCCTCCACCTCTTCTAGAGTAGTTGCCCTCATTAATGCCATATTTTGTTCCTCTGTTACTAATCTAGGAATTTCTCTACTGATGAGGTCTGTAGTCGCTTCCCTGTATACTTGTGGTTCTGTTAATATGTCCCTATGGTATCCCACCAGAGTCTGCTCAATTCCTTCGTGATCTATTATCCTTTCTCCTTCTTCGTTTTTGATAGAGAAAATCTTGTTCCTTTGCCTATGCTGAATCATGGCTTGGTGAAAGAACTTAGTGTTTCTTTCCCCTTCGCGTAACCAATTTATCCTTGATTTTTATCGCCATAGGATTTCCTCCTGCTTTCTCCGCTCCTCCAGTTGACTCAATATATTTCCTTCTTCTTTACTTCTTTCCTCATTTCTTCCTTCTGTGATAATTTGTTGTTGTATCTCTTCCATTTCTTTCTCTAGCTTTTGTTTTTCTATCATTATATTTCCGAACTCTTCCTTGTTCCATTTTTTTATTTTCCCTTTGAGTTCTTTGAGTTTTAATTGAAAAGTATGCATCTTACCTTTTCCTTTTTGAGTGCTTTGATTCCACCATTCCTCTATCTTAGATAAGAACTGGGTATTCTAAGCCAGAAGGCCTCGAACCTGAAGGGTCTTCTGTGGGGGTTTTTCTTAATGTCAATTTCCAACCTGATCAGCCAATGATCAGAGCCCATCGTCGGCATGATCTTAGCTTCAACAAATACATCCATGTTCATTATTTGTTCTGCTATAAGGAATCGATCTAGTCTAGAAGCTATTTGATTTCTTTCGCCCCGTCGGTTATTCCAGGTGTGAATGCCATTAATTGTTGGGATGTCTATCAACCTTTGTTCTGTGATCATCTCATTGAACTCCTCCATATTTTGGTCTGGTCTTCTTATGCCTCCCCTCTTTTCTTCTATTTTTCTTATCATGTTAAAGTCGCCCCTACTATCCAAGGAATTCCAGGAAAGATCCTACTTATGGAATGCAAATTCTTGAGGAAGTTTCTCCGATCCCTTGGTATGTGCAGTCCGTAGACCCTCGAGATGAGGATCCACTCCTCTGATCCTATCATTCTGAATAAGCCTGTGAGGATTCTATGAAAGCTTATCCAATTTTCAAACATTACCTCTTCCAGGTTCCAAAGGATAGCCAGACCCCCTGCTGTGCCATTTGCATCCTGTCCCATCGCCTCATATTGACTTTTTTGCTTTTTAACTATCCCTTCTAGTTGTTGGAAGCTAATTTTCATCTCTTGAATTATCATTATGCTTGGCTTGTCTTTCTTTATCCTTTCCTTTAAATACCTTTGCTTTCCTTTACTGTTGAGACCCCTAATGTTCCAGCTTGTGACTATCATCTTATAACTTTTTGGATGGTTGTTGAAATACCTCTGAAAGAGGTATAACCCTGCCTGAGTTGACCAATATCTCTCCCACCACTTGTATGGTTTCGTTCATTGTCCGTCTCCCTCATTTCCTGCCTCCTTTGCCGGTATTTTCCATTCCCAGACTTTGGGTTCCTTGAGTTCCTATTTGATCTGTCTGATTTTCTGAAGTGATTCCTTTCTTCTCCTTATATTTCTAGAATGTTTCTTTATACAGTTGCTTTTGAGTTTCCGGGATGAAGCTTTCATCAAGATTCTTCCAATCCTGTAGCAGCCTTTTCATGATTCTTTCCTCCTCATTCCCGTTGTCCTTTTGTGTTTCTGCCTCCCCCTGGGTTTGTTCGGTTGTCACCTCCATACTCTCCTTCGTTCCTTCTCTGAACTTACTGTTCTGGTTTAGGTCCATAATAATTTCCATGGGTTCCTCCCTGGTTTCTTCCTTTCCAGGCTCCTCTTCTTCCTCCTGAAGGACCTGAAATTTGTTTTTGCATTCTGCTGGTACTAATTTAACTAATTGTTGCGTCCTTGATATTTCCTTTCCTGACCTATTTTTTCTCTAGACTTCCTGGAAGCTCATTTCTCCTTCATTCCTCCCTTCCGACCCCCGTTGCTCCTCTTCTTTCTTCCTTGTTGTTTCCTCTTCTTTATTCAGTGGGCATTGTTTGAATAGGTGTCCATATTCATGGCACCTTCTGCATCTAAAGGGTATATGTTCGTAATTCATTGGTTGTTGCCATATTTCATCATGATACTCAAGCTCTATGTATTCCGGCAGTGGTTCCGCTATATTCATATAGACGCATATCCTTGCATAGGATGTATACTTCCTTGTTTTTGTTGACTATGCAACTTTAACAAAAGTCCCAACCGTATTGCCTATACCTTCCAGGATATCAGGGTCCCAGAACTCCATTGGCAATCCAAATAGTCTTACCCAGATGGGTGCTGCTAGCATTTTCTCATGATCTGGGTTATGTCTGTCCTCCCAGTGCCTCATGAATAGAGCAACATTATTCATAAAGTAGGGTCCTCCTTCAAAGCTTCTTTCCTTATCCTCCAGATTTGCAAATATCACTAGAAAAAAACCTTTTGCCCCTAACTTTAGGTCTATATGCCCTTTCGGCTTCCATCGTTGTTATATCCACTTAGCTAGGTCTCTTTCTGTCGGCCAAAACCCTACAAACTTGCATATCAAGGCATGGTCTCTCATATAACTTCTATAGTCTTCAAGCTTATTGTTAGGAATTACATACCTTGGTTTTTTCTGGGCTCTAGGAAGGCATCTACCTCCAAGCTTGGTTTGCCACCGATTTCCCAAAACTGGTGCGTCGTTGTCTTTCTCCTTTAGGTTTCTCTGCATCCCGAATCCACTTGATTCCCCTGCCGCTATATTTTTGTAGGAGGGGATCTCTCCCCTCCCCATCACCTCTTCCATGGTATTATTCAGTCCTGGCTTAGAATTTTATCCCACCTCTTTTGTTTTCAGCACCGTCGTTTCTTTCACAAATAGAGTGATCTCCCTTCAGCCTTGTCGTCGTCTCTGATCCGCTTCTCGCTCTGACTCTGGTAACCCTAGGTCTTCGAAACCCTTTCTCGCTCTTCCTCGCTTCTGTTCATGGTGCCCCCCGTAGAAGTAGATTAATTATTTTGCTTTAGTACATTACATAATCAATTTAATCTACAGTGAGAATTTCTACACCCAAACCCTTTGTTGACTGCAGATCCATTCGATTATATTATCTTAGACCAAAAAGATCTTTACAAGGATCAATGGGAAGCTCTAATTTCTTTTTATTTATTTATTTAATTGAATTTGGATTGGAAATGTTTGCTTTCTTAAATTTGGTAATTCTGATTTTGGTTTGCAAATTAATTTAATTTTGATTGGTTTTTGGCAAGGGAGAAGTTGGGGAAATGAGGAAGAGAAGAATTGGATGAATAGAATTGCGCCAGCAAGAGGGAAAGAAGAATTTTAGCCAATTAAAATTCCTTGGAGTAAATTTATTCTCCAACATCTCTCTCATTTTAATTGTATGTGGTAATTATATATATAGCTTTTGTAGAATGGAGGAGGGGGTTTCCAAATCTGAAACTTGGGGAGGAAATTCTCTACAAAGAGAGGGATTTTTGCACTACCGTAGGGAGTAGGATTTTTGTAGAGAATTAGCTAGTGTGGGCTACACATATGGAGATTAAAAGAGATGTATTTCAGCTTTGAAAATTTCATGCTATCATGAAATTTTTTGAGAATTTCATGTACTCAAAGGCTTTGATCAGATCTCTAATTCTCATACACTATTGTCGGAGATAAAGGCTGATTGGTGGCTTACAATTAATAAAATTTGAGGCAATTATGATCCAAATAAGTATGTGTTTTTGAAATTTTACACTATTGTAAATTAATTTAATTATATGCTTGTCTTAATCATTTGAAAGTTATCTTTTAATGATGAATCTGATTACTATTGAGTTAGATTATGAATTCAGTTAGATAAACATGACATACTTGTTAACTATTTAGCAAATTCATGTCAAGTTTATGTGCATTTTAATAATGATTATTTTATGATAAATTTTTCCTTACTGCAGTCATATATGTTTTAGTTTGAATTCATTTTATTTGAATTTGGATGTATGTGCACCAAAGATCTTATGACTATACATCAAATAGTTGAATACATATACTTACTTGAATTAGTAATAAGTCTTGGAACTATTTCCTTGGCTTATTGACTTCATTTTTATTCAAAATTCAAAGTTGGTCCAAATCCCCTTTTTACCTTGCTCTTGGTTGAGAGGGGGACTAATCCCTCTTTCAATAGAGATAGATTTAGGATTTATTTTCTATTAATTAAATTAGATTTGCATTTAGCTTTAAACATTGCAATCTAGAATTCCTCTTGCAGAGGGACAGACTTTAGAGTGGCTTGGTTGAGCCATTAATTTAGATTAAGGATCACTTTCTTGCAAGAGTTTTGCAAGAGGGAATATATGATGTCTCTTCTCTATTGGCAAGTAATATACATACTATAAGCCAATAGAGATATAGAGAGGGTAAATAGACCCAATTGAACTAGTTGGAACCACCATTTCAAATGGAAATGGATTTGATTTAAGGACCTGACCAGATGGTATCCCTTATAATGTTGACATGGTCATTTTGGGCCATCAACACGACATGAAGTAACAAGTGAATATGGTTGAGGTTCCTCAAGTTCAACAACCTCGGGAAGTAAAGTATCTAAGTCGGGAAAGTTAGGTTCAATAACCTCAGGCAATAAGGTTTGAGGGGATTCTTTTTTGATTTTGTGAGATTCATCGTCAAAAGTGTTGTAACATATTTCGACACACTGAAAATTAAAAAATTTCAGTGTGAAATTTCCATTCCTTCTGAGTTAAATATTGAGGGCATATATAAATTTTATGCTTTTGGATGATTTATTTATATAATTTTTAATTTTTAAATAAATTATTTTTAATAAAAAATATATAAGTTTATTTTTTATTAAAAAATATTTATTTAAAACATTAATTTTATGTTTAAAGTGGGCCAAGACTTAGTTGCCGACCCCACCAAATCCCGTTCCATTTAAATAATTCATTACCCACATTTCATTAAATAATTTCCACCGGCCTCACCAAGTGTCTCGACACATCATTAAACTCCATCCACTTTCCTTCCATCCCTTGCATCTCCCTCCGATCCGACGGCCCATAAAGTCATCGGTTTTGGAAACTGCCCTCCAAAACTGCTTCTCCCCCATCCTAGTCTTTCGGGACTTAAAATCTTGAAACAGCTTACCACCCGAACTTACTCCCGAACGCAGTTTTCATCCAACCATTTACTGTCGCTCCCACGTCATCGTCCACGCCTACTCCCATGTCACTTCCTCTATCTAATCAACCACTGCCACTTATCTCCTCCTTCCTCATCCTACTCCCACTTACCATTCCATCTCATGCCTTCTTTGTACGTCCACATCATCTCCTACCTCCACGTCGTTGCCTATCTCATGGTCAATTGAAACTATGTTTTTTCCTATACACCGCATTGATTTAAAACATGGTTTCTGAACCCATAAGAATGCATTTTACAAAACTGAAAGAGGTTTTTGTTTCTAACATCCTCATTCACAAAATATCTCCTAGTTTTGTAACAGCTCTTATGGTTTGGGATATTTTAAAGAAACTTTGAAGAGATATGTTCCTGAATTTTTCATGTTTAGTCACATTTTTGCATAACAGATTGTGGCTAATAAAAGATGATTCTTGAGAAATGGAAGGACTTTTGTGTTCCTAAGATTCTAAATAATAATAAAATACTTCATATTTTACACAGATATTACATAATCGAAGATACAAGTACATCTTCACAGCCTAGTTTTTGGACTGTGTAAATTGTTTTTTAGACATCTTTTTGTAGAATGTATTGTGAATAGCTAGAGCCTAATTTTAGGAAACTGAGAGAGGTTTATCTCAAGAACATATTCATCCACAATAACCTCTCTCAATTTTTACAGAACTATCTCGTATTGAGAAATACAAAGGCATGATTGGACCCTATTTTGCAGGATTTCGGGATGGAAATGCTCAAAGACAATTAGGCCACCTCATCAAATATGAGTTGTAAACAAATTCGAATTGCTCTTCTTTAGCAATAGAAATCCTCAAGGATAGTACTAGAACTCTTCAAATAGTTTTAGTTACATTTATTTGTGCTCTTTTTTGGTAATACAATTTTCAGATATTTGTAATAGCCCTTGTTATTTTTATCAAGATATTTTGTAATAAATTGTATAAATACTTCATCAATTGAAGTAATAAGTGTGGGCTTTTGATGCCAAGACTCTACACTTTGTAATAGCTTCTCTTATTTGATTTCTAATGAAAGACTTATGGCTCCAGTTATGATAGAATTTTGTGTTTCTTGTATGTTTTCCAGTATTTCCATATCTGTTTTCTGCACATGTTCACAGTATTATAGAAGACCTAGGTAAGAACAGATTGTGTTTCAATCTCTCTGAAATCCCCTGCAGATTTATAATTATTCAAATAGATTAGTATAATAGATTTTCTATCTGATCTAGTTCCCCTTTGAAATTGGTTATTGTTTGTCCTTCTATTGTCTCATGAGTATGTTTTTTCGTGCCATAGAAATCTTCTAAACTCATCCAATTCTTCCTAGTTGTTAAGTAATCAATCTGGCTGCTTAATTATTAGGAATCTCCTTACATTATTCTATAAAAAATTTATACAAATCAAGTCGTTCTATCAGGCTGGAAGCTGACAAGTTCAGAAGGGACCCTGTGAGAGAGGCATTTAATATGAATAGGGATTGTCATTCATCGTCAACCACCCCCAATTAGAACCATAAATCTGGCCATTAGGGTTCAAAGGTTGTTGTTCAGTGACAAGTGAACAACGTTAAACAAAGCCTCGTAACAACTGAGGGAGCCCCCTTTGGTTCAAGGGCCAGCTTGAGCCTAAAGACTAGTTGAGTTGGTCTCCTAGCATATTTTTTGCAGCCAAGGACTACCTATGGGAAACAGGTACAACATCTGGTGTCGTTGACAAGGAAGCAAAGTAAAAATATTTCTCCAGGGAATGATAAAGTTTAATCTATTTCTTGCTAGTGAATAAGGAATAGGCATTTGTATTGGTTGCATTATTTTCACCTGACAACTCCACTTTGTTGAATGGCTATTCCACTAGATTACCGATCCCACTGTTTTGAAATTTCAGTTGCCTTTACTACTATGCAAGGTTTGTTGATACTTGTAGTAAGCAGTATATGTATCTTCCTCTCAGCCTTGATCAAAAATTGAAAATGTCTAAAGAGGATGCAAATTTTAAAGTACACCTATGAGTATAGGTTTTCCATTGGAGTTTATGTTCATATTTTATATATTCTTCATATTTCCAGATGTTGGCAATGTGGTTTGTCAATAAATCTACTCCGCACTTGGTTACATTGGAAAGAAGATTTCACCTAACAGTTTTTCAGATTTGAAAGAGTATCCAGATTAGTGTTGGCATATGGTTGCATTTCACAGCTATAGGTTGTAGTCTACACAAGCAGGATATTTGAATGACAGGGTTGATCCAGGAGAGTTGATTATGCCAGATGATGATTGATGATCAAGTTTACAGTATGACTCCATGCCCAATGCTAAAGGAAACTGATCTGCTTGTTCTCTGCATCCCACAGGGGGAGCAGTCCCCATTGGAGCCAATGTTGTAACATATTTCAACACACCGAAAATTATAAAATTTCAGTGTGAAATTGCCATTCCTTTTGAGTTAAATATTGAGGGCATATATAAATTTTATTCTTTTGGATGATTTATTTATATAATTTTAATTTTTAAATAAAATATTTTTAATAAAAACAATAAGTTTAATATTTTTATTAAAAAGATTTATTTAAACATTAGTTTTATGTTTAAAGTGGGACTAAGCCTTAGTTGTTGACGCCACCAACCATTGCATTTAATATTTTCGCCGGCCGCACTGGGTGTCCCAACACTTCATTAAACTCCATCCATTTCTTCCATCCCTCTCATCTCCATCTAATCAACGGCCCATATTCCTCCTTGTCCTCCCTTGCCGTTTGGAAAGTCATCAGCGGTTGGGGGGGAGGGGGGGGGGGGTCTAAAGTCGGTATTTTTGGAAAACACCCTCCAAAAATGCTTCTCCCCCATCCTAGTCTTTCGGGACTTAAAATGCTAAAACATCTTACTACCCGAACTTACTCTCGAACGCGGTTTTCATCCAACCATTTACCGTCGCTCCCACGTCATCGTCCACGTTCGCTCCCATGTCACTTCCTCTATCTAATCAATCACTGCCACTTATCTCCTCATGCCTCATCCCGCTCCCACTTACCGTTCCATCCCACGCCTTCTTTATGTGTCCACATCATCTCCTACCTCCACGTCATTGCCTGTCTCATGGTCAATTGAAACTATGCTTTTTCCTACACACCGCATTGATTTAAAACATGGTTTACGAACCCATAAGAATGAATTTTATGAAACTAAAAGAGATATTTGTTTCTAACATCCTCATGCAAAAAAATCTCTCCTAGTTTTGTAACAGCTCTTATGGTTTGGGAGATTTTAAAGAAACTTTGAAGACATATGTTCCCAAATTTTTCCTGTTTAGTCATATTGTTGCAGAACATATTGTGGTTAATAAAAGATGATTCTTGAGAAACTAAAGGATGTTTGTGCTCCTAATATGCTAAAGTACAATAACCTACTTCATATTTTACACATCGATTACATAATCATATATACAAGTACATCTTCACAGCCTAGTTTTCGGAATGTGTAAATTCCTTTTTAGACATCTTTTTACAGAATGTACTGTGAACAGCTGGAGCCAAATTTTGGGAAACTGAGAGAGATATTTATCTCAAGAACATATTCATCTACAATAACCTCTCTCAAGTTTTACAGAACTATCTCGGATTGAGATATACAAAGGCATGACTGGACCCTATTTTGCAGGATTTCGGGAGGGAAATGCTCAAAGACAATTAGGCCACCTCATCAAATATGAGTTGCAAACAAATTCGAATTGCTCTTATTTAGCAACAAAAATCCTCAAGGATAGTACTAGAACTCTTCAAATGTTTTTAGTTACATTTATTTGTGTTGTATTTTTTTAATACATTTTTTAGATATTTGTGATAGCCCTTGATATTTTTATCAAGATATTTTGTAATAAATTGTATAAATACTTCATCAATTGAAGTAATAAGTGTGGTCTTTTGATGCCGAGACTCTACACTTTGTAATAGCTTCTCTTATTTGATTTCTAATGAAAGCCTTATGGCTCCAGTTATGATATAATTTTGTGTTTCTTGTATGTTTTTCCAGTATTTCCATATCTGTTTTCTGCACATGTTCACAGTATTATAGAAGACCTGGGTAAGAACAAATTGTGTTTCAATCTCTCTAAAATCCCCTGCAGATTTATAATTGTTCAAAGAGATTAGTATAGTAGATTGTCTGTCTGATCTAGCTCCTCTTTGAAATTGGTTATTGTTTGTCCTTCTATTTTCTCCTGAATATGTTTTTTCGGGTTGAAGAAATATTCTACATGCATCCAAATCTTCCTAGTTGTTAAGTAATCAGTGTTGGGTTGTGTTATATTCTTTCCATGACTAACCTACGTAGTGAACCGGGGGGTTAGAGGGGGGGTGGAGTCCCCCCTTCGTTGCACTGATTGTGCAGCGGGGGGGTCACAAGGGGGCGGTAGCCCCCCTTGTCCAGGGGGTTTGAGCAGGGCCAGTATCTCCTCTCTCTGGGGTCAAATGCAGCACCCCGAGAAAAAAAAAAAAATTGGACCCTATATTAGGTAGGGAAAACCTACCTATGTTTTTTTGGTCCATGGTTTTGGACGCGATGGTTTTTAGTCCATGGTATTGGATGCTTCGACATGTAGAAATATGTATTGTATCATTGAAAGGAATATAATGAAACAATCAAGCTGGTAGTCCCGATTTTGGGATCCAGGGGAAAATATCTGTGTATATGTGTTTTATGTGTTATGCTCTCGCATTGTTTATTTTCTGTGTTTTAGAATTCGTATGCAGGTAATTTTTGTATGGGGTTAAAACTTACATTTGGTATTAGAGTTGCTTTGGCTTTAAGGGGATGCCTTTGTTGATGAGAGATTTCTCTCGGGCTTGTGGTAGACCCTGTTCAGTGGAAGATCTGCAAGATCAATTCTGGTGGTGAAATAAGATGGCGAGTAGTGGAAAGATAGAGATTGAGAAGTTTAATGGTCAGATTTTTGAGTTGTGGAAACTCAAGATGGAGGATTTGTTGGTGGATAAAAATTAGTGGATCGTGGTAGATCAGGGTACTAAACCAACGGGAGTGACCGATGAAGAATGGAAGAAGTTGGACCAAAAGACAAAGAGCACAATACGATTGTGTGTCTCAGATTCAGTATTGTTGAATGTATCATGGGAAGCTACGGCGAAGGCTTTGTGGGACAAGTTAGGGACTTTGTACCAATCTAAGTCTCTAGTGAATAAACTGTTCCTACAGAAAAAGTTGTATAACCTGAGGATGAAAGATGGAGACTCGGTGACAGAGCATCTGAATGCATTTAGTACTGTAGTAAGTCAGTTAGCATCTATTGATATTAAAATTTCAAATGAAGATAAGTGCATCAATTTGTTGTATTCTCTACCAGATTCGTGGGATAGTCTGGTTATTGCAATAGGTAGCAATGCAACTACCTTACAGTTTGATGAAATAGTCTCATCCTTGCTGATGGAGGGGATGAGATGGAAAAATATGGAGAGCCAGAATGGTGATGCCTTGTGTGTACAAGGATGGTCCCAGAAAAGAAACAAAAATAAGTCATCGAGTGGGAGATCTAAATCTAGAGGGAGATCTAAATCTCCAGGAAAACCTGTAAAGGTGGTGTGCTAGAAATGCGGAAAGGAAGGGCACTACAAAAGGGACTTTAAATCTAAATCTCCTAACAAAGGAAAGGGATCTGATGATGCTTCTTCTGCGGAGGTGAAAACCACCTCAAATGAAGGTGGGGATGTGTACTTGGCTCCTTTAAGTACACATGTAGATCATGAGGCATGGTTGATTGACTCAGGTGCATCCTTTCACTTCACTCCCCATAGAGAGTGGTTCTGTGAATATGATAAATAGGATGGTGGTTATGTCTTCTTAGGGGATGATAGGAAGGCTAGAATCTTTGGTCGCGGAAAAGTAAAGCTGAAGTTGCAAGGTGGAAGGGTTATAACACTTCCAGGTGTTCTGCATGTTCCTGCATTAGCCAGAAATCTGGTTTTTGTAAGTAAGTTGCATGATGTAGGTGTAAAAACAGTGTTCGATAAGGATACCTACAAGCTGGTTCGAGGAGCACTGGTATTGATGCGCGGAGTTCGGACTGGAACTTTTTACAAGCTGCAAGGTAGCATTGTTGTTGATGGGTGCAATAGTTTTGTGGTTCCTGAAAGTTGAGCAGAAAATCTAGTGGTCTCTAGAGAGAAGACCATGTTGTGGCATCAAAGGCTTGGACATATTGGAGAGAAGGGTCTTCGAATACTTCATGATAAAGGTATGGTAGAAGATATGAGTAATAGCTCTCTGGATTTTGATTTCTGTGAAAATTGTGTATATGGAAGCAAAATCGGGTGAGTTTCCCCTCTATTGGTAAGAGGGCGAAACATATATTAGAGCTTGTGCACAGTGATGTGTTTGGACCTATGAAAGTTCCATCACTGGGTAAGTCTGTGTACTATGTATCATTTACAGATGACTTCTCAAGGAATACATGGATATATTTCCTTAAGAAGAAATTTGAAGTCTTTGACAGGTTTAAAGAATTTAAGGCTCTGGTGGAAAATCAGATAGAGAAGAAGATAAAGGTGTTGAGGACAGATAATGGTGGAGAATTCTGCAGCAAGGAATTTGAATAATTCTGTAAGAAGTGTGGTATAGCACGGAAGAAGACTACTCCATATACATCTCAGCAAAATGGAGTCGCAGAAAGAATGAACAAGACGTTGATGGAAAGGGCAAGAAGCATGCTCAGTGGTGCCGGGTTACGACAAGAATTCTAGGCAGAGACGTTGGAGATAGCATGATACCTGGTCAACAGATCACCTTCATCAGTGTTGGAGGATAAGACTCCATAAGAGGTATGGACCAGTAAGAAACCCTCTCTTTCACATCTAGGGTATTTTGATATAATGCATATGTACATGTTCCAAAGTAGAAACAAACCAAGCTAGATAGCAAATCTGAAACATGCATCTTTATTGGGTATAAGGATGGTTTAAAGGGTTATAAGCTTTGGAACCCAGAAACAAGGAAGGTTGTGTACAGCCAAGATGTGGTGTTCAGAGAGGTGATAGATGTTATTAGACATGAAGTCCAACCAAAGGAACCTGAGAAGATAGAGTTTGAGCTAAAGGAGGAAGAATCAAACTCTACAACAGAGGAGAAATCAGAAGATGAAGAGCCACAAACTCCGAGTGTAAGATGATCAATTCAAGAAAGAAGGCAGCCAGAAAGGTATAGTCCATCTGCTTTCTGTTCAAATTTTGATTTATCTATTACTAATGATTATCCCAGAACTGTGAAGGAAGTAGTAGATTCAGAGGATGGAAAACTCTCGAAAGAGGCCATGGTTGAAGAAATGGCATCTTTGCACAAAAATCAGGCTTGGGATCTGGTGGAGTTGCCAGCTAGGAAGAAACCCATTGGCAGCAAATGGGTGTTCAAGAAGAAAACAAATGTAGAAGGAAAGGTGGAGAAATACAAAGCTCGATTGGTAGCAAAAGGTTATTCCCAGGTGTCGGGAATTGATTTTGGTGATATTTTCTCTCCTGTTGCCAAGGTAACTTCTATTAGATTACTTTTATCTGTTGCTGTTGCTTTTGATTTTGAGGTAGAACAGATGGATGTGAAGACAGCATTTC
>APFE030975666.1:114049-126566 GCA_000404065.3 Pinus taeda
GTAAGAAAGAACTGGTATGCAAGTTAAAGAAGTCTTTGTATGGGTTAAAACAGTCACTAAGGATGTGGTATTAGAAATTTGATACATTTATACGGGGACTTGGCTTCACCAGAAGCAAAGTAGATCACTGTGTGTATTTCAAATTAATTGGTGGCCGTGTTATTTATATGGTCTTGTATGTGGATGATATGTTGCTGGTTGGAAATGACAAAGAAATTATCAAGGATTTGAAAACCCAATTGTCCTCCAAATTTGACATGAAAGATCTTGGTGCTTCAAAATATATTTTGAGCATGGAAATTAAAAGAGATCGGGCAAAGAGGAAGCTCTGGTTAAACCAGAGAAAGTATGTCGAGACAATACTATAGAGGTTTAATATGCAGGATAGTAAACCGGTGAAGGTTCCTATTCCTGTAGGTGTAAAGCTATTTGTTGAATAGTGTCCCAAGACACAAGAAGAGGAAGAGGACATGTCCCGTGTTCCATATGCAAGTGCAGTCGGTAGCTTGATCTATGCCATGGTCTGTACTAGACCAGACATTGCACATGCAGTGGGAGTATTGAGCAGGTTATGTCAAAACCAGGGAAGGAGCACTGGACAGCAGTGAAGCGGGTTTTCAGGTATTTGCGTGGCACTAGTGATTATGGTTTGTGCTACCAAGGAAGACCAGGATTGGACAGAGTGTTGGATATTCGTGGCTTTGTTGATGCAGACTGGGTTGGAGATTTGGATTAGAGAAGATCTACAAGTGGGTATGTGTTTAACCTATTTGGAGGTGCAATCAGTTGGATGAGTAAGAAACAATATGTAGTGGCACTATCAACTACAGAGGCAGAATACATGGTAGCCACTCATACAAGCAAGGAAGTTTTTTGGTTACAGAGATTGTGTTCAAGTATGGGGTTAGTACAGGGAGCTATAAGGATAGTCTGTGACAGCCAAAGTGCAATTTTCTTGGCAAAGAACCCTGCTTATCATTCAAAGAAAAAGCATATTTATGTTCAGTATCACTTTGTGAGGGATATGATAGAAGACAAAAAGGTGTTGCTGGTAAAGGTGGACACTTTGAAGAATAATGTAGACGCATTGACAAAATATGTGAGCTCTGAGAAGTTCTCCTGGTGTAGGGAAACAATGGGAATTTCAGGGCTGGAAAAATGACTAAGCTCTCCTATGGCCCCCTGTGGAATGAAAACAACAAGTGGGCGAATGTTGGGTTGTGTTATATTCTTTCCACGACTAACCTACGTAGTGAACCAGGGGATTAGAGGGGGGGAAAGCCCCCCCTTTGTTGCACTGATTGCACAATGAGGGGGTCACGGGGGGGTGGTTGCCCCCCCTGTCCGAGGGGTTTGAGGGGGGCTGGTAGCCCCCCTCTATGAGGTCCGGGACAGTGCCCCGGGAAAAAAAAAATTGGACCCTATATTAGGTTGGGCGAACCTACCTATTTTTTTTGGTCCATGGTTTTGGACACGATGGTTTCCGGTCCATGGTATTGGATGCTTTGGCATGTATAAATATGTATTGTATCATTGAAATGAATATAATGAAAAAATCAAGCTAGTAGTCTCGGTTTTGTTATCCAAGGGAAAATATTTGTGTATATGTGTTTTATGTGTTATGCTCTTGCATTGTTTATTTTCTTTGTTTTAGAATTCGTATGCAGGTAATTTCTGTACAGGGTTAAAACCTACAATCAATCTAGCTACTCAATTATTAGGAATCTCCTTACATTATTCTGTAAAATTGTTATACAAATCAAGTCATTCTGTCAGGCTGGAAGCTGACACATTTAGAAGGGACCTTGTGAGAGAGTCATTTAATATGAATAGGGATTGTCATTCATCATCAACCACCCCCAATTAGAACCATAAATCTGGCCATTTTGCTTCAAAGGTTGTTGTTCAGTGACAATTGAACAACGTTAAACAAAGCCTCATAACAACTAAGGGATTCCCCTATAGTTCAAGGGCTTGCTTAAGCTTAAAGACTGGTTGAATTGGTTTCCTGGCATAGTTTTTTCAACCATCCTGCCTATGGGAAACAGGTACAACAAAAAGAAGATGTCATCTCAGGCTCAGTACTCAAAGAGAAGGATGATTTTGGTTGATCATATTCGGGAGGAGGACCAAAATTAGTTATTGGATTTCCCAATTCATTAGTTTGCATCTTCGTATGCTTCTGACAACGACCATGGGTAGCCTCTGGTGGAAGTGGAGGTTTATTTTTCATTATACGTAAATGACAGAGTAGGGGATTTTTTTCTTCCACGTTAGATAATAAATTTTAGAAATTAACACAAAAATAAATCAAAAAGAGGGTAAACTAGTTGTTGTCACTCCGAGAGACAACCTTGGATTGCTTACAAGACTAGTGCCTGGGCACATCTAGATTTTGAGTGTCTCAAATGATTCTCAATAAATTAGAGACCTCACATATGTTTTTTTTTTATATATATATATATATAGATAGATAGATAGATAGATAGATAAAAGATAGAATGGGTTGGTTCAATCATCTAAAGGAGTAAGACATGAATTTTATGTATTCCTTAACATGTACAAATCACATAAATATATTCATAAAAAAGTGGAGGCCAAGTAGTTCAAGGACTTACAGTTTAAGAAACTTTTGCAGAGGAAGAGAGGATAAGGAGAAAGAGCAACTCATCACATAGAGCTTAAAGCATCAATAATTCTACCTTCAGCACATAGATCTTGAAGCCTTAAGGATTTCTACACTTAATAGAGTTACAGGAAGAAATAAAGGATAAAGAGGGGTTGAATGTTATGATTCATATAGCACAAATTTAAAGATATAATTTCAATAATCCATACAAGCACATGCATTAACAATGTTGATACAAATTAATCTGTGAGGAAGTTATAGGAACATGCATTAACATATCGATGCAAATGAATCTGTGAGGAAGTTTGAAATATTTCTATCAGTTATGATAGCATGAATTTAGAGAATAAATATGAACATAATGGGTTTTAACAAAGGGATAACATACTCTAATACTTGAAGGGGGAATCACTACCATTTCCTTGATATTCTGAAAGATTTGTCTTACAAATCCATTGAGTCTAAAATTAACATGTAGTGTTTTCTTTAGAATTTATGAACCTTTGTGAAGAGTTGCTTCCTCCTAATTATTTGGAGAGGAGGAGCGTTTAAAATTCATTACATCAAAATATCTTTGGTCGAGTCTCATCTGTCAGGTTGACTAGTTGCCTCAGCCAGGAATGGCTCTGTGGCCCAAAAATATTATAGAATTAATTGCCTCATTGAAGGAAGCCACATTACAGGACAAAAAAATAAGTAAGAAATTAGATAGAAATGTAAATGAAATATCTTTGTGCCCATCCCTGTGATCGCCTTTGCTTCAAGTTTCAGTTCACTCTTTGTATGACATGTTGTGTTTCTCAGCTAACTCTTGTAGTTTCAATCTTTACTGCTTGAACCATTTATCCTTTAAAGCTGGGAATGGGCACCATTAGTTTCTTGCCATAGTACTCGAGTAGAGGAACCTTGGGTGGTACTTCGTTTCCCCTGTGTATGGGAAACCATGCCGAATAATTAAATCCTCCTGAGCTACTAAGTCCCTTTTTACTCCTGTCAGCGTTGACCCTATTTCTGTGTCACAACGGGTCTTTCTGGATCAGCTCATGTTTGGTTTGAATGCACCACCTGTTTTCTTAAGAGCCACCGCTGCCAACCCATCACACCTTTAAAGTCCTACACTACAGTATCGGCACCCTGATATGCCTGGTGATGCGCTTATGGTGTAATATGGAGGACTTTCCAGTGCTGGCCATTATCACTAAAACATTGTTCAACATGTGAATCTTGATCCCCTTTAGGCCCCTTTTCTTCGGCCCCTTTCTATAATATTATTGAGATAACTGGGGTCTTGAACCAAGTGCTTGGCCCAAAGGCGCTAGAGCCTTTAAAATCCTGTATGGGGCCTTTTTCCTTTAATACATGAAATCCCGCACTTCAGCGATTTTTGATGTTTGCCATTCATATTTCCTCTAGAGCCTTGTGATCGTCGATCTGTAGGGTTGGGCCCACCAAAGGCATCGCAATCACCATATGGGAGAGAGAGAGACCCCTTTTCCTTCTTTCATAGCACTGGATGACAGTCTGAACATTAAATCTTCATGAGATATAACGCATAAAATATCGCGTCCGAGAGGATATTCGCATATCACAATCGCAAGTCGAAGGGTACTTTGGTGGAGGAGGGACCTTGGCTTGTGTGATCGCCAATCACTGATTTTTTATGGGTGACATCATCACTGCCACATGTCACCCTATGGGTGGTGACACTTGTCACCCGGAAATACCCAAATAGGACCCCTAAAAAAGTTGAATCTCCTTCATACTCCTGTGTCATCTTTGTACTTCCATGTCATGTTAACGTCAACTGCCCTGTGGATTCTTAGGACCAAAAGAATTATGCCATGTGTCCCCCTGGAGGAGAGAGAAAAGGTCCCATCCACCCTTGGTTTTTCGTGAATTCCTTTGTTAAATAAAATCGGCCCCTCCCAGCTCTTTAACACTAAAGCCCAAATTCTCAGTGATTTTGTGCTATCGGCCTATTTCGCCCCCGCAATTCCTTAAGGATGGCCCATCGGGCCCATTGATCACCGATATTTTGCTATTGCAGGGTCTGATATCGCGAGACAGCGAGATGAGGGACTGCCCATATTAGATATGTGGGTCCTGCGGGATGCGGGACTGTGGGATGCGTGATTACAGGATGCGATATGCGGGACCTGCAAGATGTAGGATTTGGGATATGCAATATTGCAAGATGTGTGACTGCCCACCATTGATCATCGATTTACTGTGTCCAGGGTTTGTCGATCGCCGATATGTGGTACTATTTTTCCTTGGACCCGTCGATAGCCGATATGTGATATCGACGATCGGTTGATCGCAGATTTTGTTGTATCCTCCCCTGATACCACTTTAGACAAACACCGATTTGCGATTGTGATGAGCTCCCAGACCTTTGATATGTTTTTATCCTTCCCCTTTAAAGGCAAAATAACTTCTGAACTTTAATAGGTCATATCTTCTAACCCATAAGTCTATTTTTGGACTTCCATATACTATTAGAAAGCTTGTTCTGAGCACTATGCAATGGAGAGGGTCCAATTTGGCATTCTGTGGCTAGGAAGATGGATTCAAACTTCACTGATATTTGGCAACTTTGATCAGCTGAAGACTCATTATGCAGTGAGTGACAACATTGGCTCCAACTGTGGACACTGCCTTGCTGGCAAAGTGCTGAGAACTTGCAGACCAGTAGCCTTCCTTTCATCGTGCATGGAGTCATTTCTAAACAACCAATAATTATGTGAAAGTGGACTTTTCAACATAAATTGGAAATTTCATATAAAAATTACAATACACACACTGGTATTTACAATGAGTGCAAGATAGGTACCTCTATTTTTGGAAATAAAGTTTGAGGAAATGACCATTTACTAACAATTCCATAGATTCACCATCTAGATTTTCAAGCATGTACGTGTTATTTCCTTTTTCTTCTACAATCTTGAAAGATTCGAACCATAGCGGATCAAATTTTATGTGTTTTCCTTTGCCTTCCTATCGAATGTCCCAGCAGAGAACTAAATCGCCTGGTTGAAGATGTTGATCCTTGGCCTTCTTGTCAAACAATGATTTTACCTTTTGTTGGTAATTTGATAATTTGGCCCCCACCTATTCTCTGTTCTCATGAAGCTCGACCAGCTGATTTATCCTTCGCGTTAAGGCACTTGGATCTTCCTCTAATTCTTTTAGTAACTTCACCATCGGCATCGCTAATTGAATCGGGAAGAATGCAACCTTACCATACACTATCTCAAAAGGTGATTTCCCTGTGGATCATTTAGGAGTTACCCAGTTGGCCCATAGGGAAAACTTCAGTTAGGAATCCAATATCCACTTGTGTTGGCCACTAGATGGTGGGTTTATTTATCTTATGAAATCTATTCCCCATTATCTGAAAGGTTCTTCCAAATGTGCTGGAATCAGGGGGGCCAGGAGAAGTATTTTTCCTCTCAGCAAACACTTGGCACTTCTGACATGACCTTACCTAGGAATGAACATTCCCAAATAGTGTAGGCCAGTAGAATCCTACCTTGAGGATATTATGTGTTTTGGTCTTCCAGTTGTAGTGTTCTCCACAAACTCTTCTATGAAAATCCTCAATCGCCTTATGAGTTTTTCCCTCAACCAAACATAGAAGCAATACTACCACCAGGTCCTTCCAGTAGAGTATACCATTGGATATGATATATTTTTGTGCTTGCAATCTCATACTTCAGTATTTGGATTTATCCAGCCCCAACGGACACATCAGAAATAAGAGTTAATGAAAATTGTTCTTATACTAGGTGATCCCTCATATTTGGCATAGATTTTCTACTCAGATGTTTTAATCCTATTGGGATGGGGTCCCCTAGGTCAGCTTTAGGGTTAAAAACCCAAGTTTTGATGTAAATTTTGGTAAAAATATGTAAAGTCTCTGCAAATTGTGAACATGGACCGCACAAATAAGTATAAATCAAAAGAGGTTTAGCCTCTTGTTTATGTAAATTCAAGTCCGTTTTGAGATCTACCCATGGTCCGCAGACCATGGGATTGTATAAATAAAGGTGCCTTAGAGAGTCTAAGAAAGAGAAAAAGAAAGGGAATTATGGATGTAATGAGTTCATAGAAGATAGTGCAGAGAAGTGAGTCATAGAGGAGGAAAAGGATCTACAGCTGAGTGCGCAGAGGCCTAGGGTGGAGTCCGCAGCTGAGTGTGTGGACCCCTGCAGTTAAGTGTGCAGGGTAGTTTTGAGTATGTAACACCATATCGAATATCAATAAATAAGATAGTTGAAGGAATTCATGTGTTTATCTATTTACTTCTGCTATTTAGGTTTACGATATATGTTGTGATGAAATAAATGTCTTTATGAAATATTGATGTATTTATGCACGACTCTGTTGGATAAGTCTTGCTAACTAAACGTAATGCATGTTAAGTAGTTACTCAAAGATTATAATGCACCATGTTATTTTTATTAAGCACTTAAGTAGATCCCTGTGAACGCAGAGCAAGGGTTAATTTCTGGTGCGCGTAAGTAGTTGATTCATCTGTTAAGGGTCCACAAAGACCTATCATAGACCTTCGCGAAGGTCTAGAATCCGTTAAAGGGATTTATGGTGTGAGGCTTTATGGGCTTATAGATCTGCGTAGAGGTAGACCTAGGCAATAGAATACATCACACTGATATCTGGATGCGGAAACTTGGTTCCAGCATCCCCCCATACTGCTTCGCATGAGACTTCAACCTGTACTACGTGGGTTGATGTCGAAAGGGCCAATAGCGTAGGGTTTTGTTTGGCATGAGTAACTCTAAACCTAGGTTAGGACCCACTAAGCCAACATATGGTTCTGTTGTCAGGACCGGGATCTACATATGGAGAAGCATGATATCGCATCATTAGAATCCAACCAAGAAGGAGATTAAGAAGTGGTTGGATAGAAAGTTTCATGAGTTCACAGGCAAGAGAACAGAAATCCGTCCCTGTCAAAAGAGTAGTGGTTCGAAAAATATTTGTACATAGAAATACACGAAATTTTCTTCTGCACCTTCTTGATTGAACTATACAAGTGGATAGCTAAATTGGCAGACAACCAAGGAAGCTGGAGGTTGGACTATCCAATAATGTGGACTTTGGAGCTAGTGCGGAGGTTGGAAGTCTCTAAAGACAAGATTGTGTGCATTATCAATCACTGGGTCGATCTAATTATAGGAAGGTTTGTTACAGAGTCCATGGTTGATACCTTAGTTAGCTACAGCGACGCAGAGCGACGCTTCTTCAAGGGACAGAGAGGCAAGTACCTGAGATATTTGAACACCTGGATTATGATGCTCTTGTGTGACAATGGTTATGTCAGTCCCTTGACATTTGGATCTATGTGAAGTGGGTGGATCTTCAGAAATCAAGAGAAAGCAAGTCCTAAATATAGCCTGTTGATTGGACCTCCTTCGAGTGATGATGAGGGAGTGGTATAGGCTTCTCCGCGGAGTGTTTTCTAGCTAATAAGACAGGATTTTCCACAAATACATCATCCATCCACTCCACCTCCACCTTCACCTCCACAACATACACCTTCGCCCACACCACCACCAACACCACTGTCGTTCAACATGTCGAACTCGAGAAAGCTTCCGATATTCAAGGGTATAGGGAGTGAAGATATAGATCAGTTCTGGTTTGTTGTGAATGTTGTGTGGACCATGCATCAGATCACTAATGATAACATAAAGAAGGAGAATTTAGTTATTGCCCTGCAGGACCATGCGCTAACATGGTATATTAATTATTGTGCTGACCATCCTACAGCAACACTAGCAGAAACTAAGGATGATTTAAACAAGGAGTCTAGTAAGCCTAAGTCTGACTTGCAATAAATTGTTGGATTTAAGGAAATCACGATGAGGGCTGGTGAGTGCCTTAGGAGTTGGATCAAAGGCTAAAATGTCTGATCTGAGAAGATAATATGCAACTCACAGATGGCCAACACCGCGAGTGGTTTATAGCCTCACTTTTGCCCCACCTAAGGATTGTCTTTTCATAGCAAAAGATAGGAACTCAAGCAGAAGCTCTGGAAATTGCGATGAGATTACATGAGACGCTTATTTAGGATGTGACCTTAGGAGTCTAATTGATTGACTCGCAGTTGCAGAACCTCCGCTTGGAATTGCAGAGCTTGAAAAAAGAGAGAGAGGCTAGGCCAGAGGTGCACGAGGAAGTCTGGTGGCTCAAGTGTAAGAGCCAGGGGCATGATAAAGACCATTTCCCTGTATTCATGAATTATATTACAGGATGGGGACCGATTCCCCTGAGGCAGGAAGCCCCAGCAAGACCAACTATGGGGCCTGTGCTATGGTGTGCTATTTGTCAAGTGGTTGGAAAGCATGAAACGGATAATTGTCATTTGCTACAAAAGTTCGTTCAAACCCCACAACAATTTTTCTGTGATTTTTTCAAATCAGTGGGCCACAATGAGCGCCATTTTCATAGCTATGAGTTGATGATGGAAAGAATGCCTACCTATCGAATGAAAGTGGAAACTCGGCCTCTGGACCAGGGTGCTAGGGGAGCGCGTGGAGGATATCAGGGGCGTGGATGAGGCCGAGGAGGAGGAGGACCTGGTCTGTGTCACAGTCAGGTTATTTTCTATAACTACGAGACACTAGGGCACTACGCGCAAGAGTTTTAGAATCAAACATGCCCGTCCTGTCAATATTGCAGTCAATTGGATCACACCATAGAAGAATTCCCTGTGTTGATCTCTAAGATGCAGAAGAAGAAGGCGCAACCTCAACAATCCATGCAAAACTTACAAATGATGCAATCTGAGCCCCGTGAGGAAGATCCAAACGTGAATATCGTGCTAAGAAGTGGAGTAACAATCAGGGATGATATGGGATAACAGACTGAAGAAGACGGAGGGGTTCACAAGGCCCAAAAAAGGGAGTTGGTTTTGATCTGGCGTGCATGAAGGAAACATTTATGGAAGCCAAGAAAAACTTAGCTAAGGCATCTAACTCAGGAAGCCAAAATAAAGTGCCATAGATTAGCATGCCTATAGAGGTTGATTCCTCTGTACTTACCACATTCTTGGAAACCTGCATGAAACTTCTACGCGATAGCAAGGCTATGAAAGGCCTACATGAATTAATCAATAAGTGTGATGGTAAAGAAAATGCTCCCGGTTGACACCACTTAATAATAAAAATTTCCAAACATAAGGCAAGAATAGGGTGTGAGATGAGGCTCACTACGCAGATAGGGGATTATGAGATGGACCAAGTTATTTTGGATCTGGGGTTTGAAGCGAACGTTTTTCCTAAATAGACATGGGAGAGGATGGGGGGACCTACGTTGCAGTGGTCTCCGATCCAACTGAGGATGGCGAACCAGCAGAAGATTATCCTTATTGGATGATTACATGGGGTCACTATAGATATAGAAGGTGCAAGTGGGCTAGCTAATTTTGAAGTAATAGAAATTTTTGATGACAACAATCTATACCCCCCTCTCCTTGGAATTGTATGGGCCATTGATATGAATGGAGTCATCAACATGAAAAAAAGAAAAATGTCGTTCGAGAGAAAATCACTTCGGCTGGTAGTATCGTTGGATCCTGTAGAAGGATCACGCTATACTAAACCGGTATATGACTATGAAGAAAGTGATGATGACTTGGACCAGATTTACAAAATAACTACGCGAGATCAAGATTGGATCAATCCAACAGTTGATGGATGGATTGCATGGGACCAGGAAAGTTCTTGTACTTCAGATTCAGATGAAGAACTGGAGCATTGGTAGAATAAGTTGCATGAAGTATCCACGTTGCACTGCAACATGATGACTAAATCATTGCATTGTGCCTCATCGGAGGTAAGAAATTTACCCTATTATGATGGTTTAAATGACGTAGATAAGTTTTTGGATGCCTTTTAACTAGAAGTTCCTGAGGATCATCTCTTCCAAGCACTGGATTGGGCACTACGCCCACACGATGGTGGGGTACGCACAAAGACAACTTTGATGAATGGCGAGATTACAGAAGGATGATGAGTTTGTGATTTGGTCGTCCTAAAATTCGATTGACTAAGAAGTACGATGGGAGAAATGATCCACGTGATCATTTAGTGAAGTGGACTAAATTTTATGGAACAGAGCCGTAGCCAGAGTGGGTGCACTTGTTCTGTCATACTTTAGATATAATCCCTATGAATTGGTACCTTGAAACAGAGCTTCGCCATGGCACCGCGGAGTGGGATATATTAAGGGAAGGATTCTTAATGACCTTTAGTTTTGAAGATGGGTTCGAAAGCATTGATGAAACTCTACAGGAGGTTAAGGCAGCGATCTTTATTATACCGTGGGATCCTTTGGAGTTGGTGCAACCCGATTTGAGCACCCAGCTGCGTCGTGCATTGGAATGCTATAATATGACCACTGAAGAGGAGGATGAGGATCCAAGAAATATCAATATTCCAGAGGCAAAATGCCAACGTGAAGTTGAAGTCCTACAAATAGAGAACCCAGACATCACCGCGCCATTAAAAACCAGACAAGTAAACATTGGTATTGAGGCAGAGCCAAAATTTACAAAGATCGGGGACAATAGGGATGATACCACATTGGATAAAGTTGTTGAGTTACTCTACGAGTACCAGGATATTTTCCTACCAAGTTTTTGGACCTGAAGGGCATCATAGATGACTTGGATGTGATGAAAATAACTTTGAAACTGGACGCGAATCCTATTAAGCAGAGGTTTTATCGCCTTAATTCCAAGTACAAGGAAAAGGTTCGCTTGGAGTTGGATAAGATACTAGAAGTAGGAATTATCGAACTAGTGGAGGAATCTGACTAGGTGAGCCTGATGGTGGTTCAAGAAAAGAAATAGAAGGGAGAAATAAGGATTTGTGTATATCTCAGGAAACTTAATGATGCCTTCATCCATGATCCTTTTCTGACACCATTTATTGATGAGGTATTGGATAACATTGGAGGGCAAGAAGCCTACTCATTCACTGATTGGTTTTTGGGATACCATCATATCAAGATTACGCCAGAGGATAGGAGAAAAACAACCTTCGTGATTGAATGGGGTTGTTGTTAGTATATTGTAATGTCGTTTGGACTTAAGAATGCACCTGCAACATTCTCTCGCATAGTTATACCAGCATTTAAGGAGTTCATCCATAAGTTCTTGGAGGTGTATTTTGATGACTGGACAGTGTTCGGCTTAGTGAAGCACCATGTAGAAAGTCTACGCCTGATGCTAGATACGTGTCGTAAATACCAGATCACGGTGAACCTAAAGAAGTGTCTATTATGTGTCCCCTTTGGGATCTTGCTAGGTCATTTGGTGTGCAAACAAGGGTTGATGGTGGACCCTGCCAAGATCAAGTAGTTTCGCGCAATGCTTGGGCATATAGGATATTACAGAAAATTTATCAAAGCTTATGCTTAGATTACTACGCCCATGGAGAAACTATTGAATAAGGATGCTACATTTTGTTGGGATGAAGAATGTCAGCAAAGTTTGGATGTATTGAAGGAAAAGATGGTCACCGCACTGATTTTGGTCTTCCCAGATTGGAAAAAGGAATTTCGTGTACATGTCGATGCCTCGTGCACTGCATTGGCGGTAGTACTAAGACAGGCTGGTGAAGGAGAGATGGACCACCCTATAGCATTCGCGAGCAAGAAACTATCAAAGGTCGAGAAGAACTACTCAATAATAGAGCGCGAATGTTGGGTCCCTATAATACTAGTGATTACCCCATTACTATTGTAGTTATACCCCTTATTAATATTGTTGTGCCCCTATTGCCCCCATATTGTTATTACTGTGCCCCATAGAATCCCTCTATTGTATTTTTGTGGCTTTATATTATTATTGTTAGGTCG
>APFE030975668.1:0-19116 GCA_000404065.3 Pinus taeda
CTGCTAGAGGAAGTGTTCTCAATTTTGTTCCCGGAACTCTTCCAAAACTGGCAAGAAGCTGAAGTCTTCTGCTAGAGGAAGTGTCCCAGACTGCCAACTAAAGGCATGTTCAGGCATCTTTGTCTCTGGCTACAACTCAGAAACTGGTGTGGTAGGTTGTGGCTCAGGCTCGCTTGATGTGGCTTTGAAGCTTGTAGATGACCATCATTTCCCCTCCTGTCAGATACAAGGTGAGAAGATGGAGAAAACTCAATTGCAAGACTATTCAATATTTTGGAAGAAGTTCTAACATGTGTTTGGAATATCTTCTTGGCTGTTGATGCCCATTGCCAAGAAGCGATCCATCCTAGATGAATCTTTGTTCTTGCAGGACGTTTGTTTTTGAAGCATCTGTTTGAAGAATGACTGGTTTTATGACAATGCTTACATGGATGAAGATCAAAACAATGATCTTTCAGATGGCCAACTCGATCACAGTGTTGGCATTTCACAATCTGTTGTTGTTGTTGCTATGGAAGAGGAGCACAGTTTGGAACAGTTGAAGCTGAACTGTCATAAGAAGCAGGTGAATTGTCATGAATGAATCCAGCACTCTGAAACTGAATGGGCTTGGCATAGTATAGAATATGAAAGGACAAATCCTTGTCATATCCAAGACTAGTTCTGTGCTTGTTGTGGACAAGCTCTTCCCAAGGTCTGATGATGGGCTTGGGAAGTGCAGACTGAGTTTCTTCATCTGCATGTACAACTGTTGCTTTATCTGAAAGAACTGTAACATTATTAACTTGCTGTTTATGGGAGTCTGTTTCAATTTTCTGAACAGAAACAGGTTCAGAATGATGACTCCATTGCTGTAGTTCTTCTTGCTAAAGCTGAGATTCAAGCTCCAAAAAGTCTATTTTTTCCTGTGTATTCTGAAGACATTCTTTAATGTCACAAAGAGTGTTCTTGTTGATTTTAACTGTGTCTTAGACAGTAGATTGTATCAGAGTTTTGAGAAACTCTAATAAAGCACCAATTAGAGTCATTTTCTCTAATGTCAAACTTACACTTTAAAATTTGTTCACAACTATGAACGAATGTCACTGCAAGGTATTCTCAAACTTTGTTCTCCCAGAAAACTACAACAATCAAGTGATATTCTTCCTTGAGGAATTAACCAAAAGCAAGATTTGAACTCTTTGAAGAAATCTGAGATACATATGAATAATCTGACCTCGACACCAACAAATTCAAATAGGGTCGGCTTGTTATCTGGATGGGATGTCATGCCCACTCATCCTCTCATTCTTATCAGAACAACATTCTTTCACACCTCCAACTTTATGTTGTTTTCTTCCATAACAATCGCAAATCTGCATCCTCTACACATTCGCTTTGATACCAGGAGCTAGGCATGTCTTCATGGATGTTAGCATTCTACAAACTGACCACGGCCCATCATTTAACCAACAGAAAATTTCGACCCTTTTCTTATCTTCTCCATCAGAAATGCGCTCTGGCTATCAGAAAAGCCACTCCTGCTATTCTATTTATATGTACATCTGTATATAGAGAATTTGAACTGTACGAAATGAACCATACAAAATAAATATAACCTATTGATGGTGATTTGAGAGCGTGATAATCGTAGCATCTGTTCATCGGAGAGAGCCTTTTCAAATCTCGTTAGCATCTTTGCCTATGACTTGCAAGAACACACTATTATACAACCCCCTCCTGCTATAGTTGTGTAGAGAGGAATATAATCATGTGTAATTGCAGCGGACAATTTACGAATACACCTGGAAGTCGAAGTTGGGCATTTGTCTTTATTTGTATTACGACCACTACAGGTTGATTCATTCCACGTTATCTTTATGTCATGGTGGACTGGAGGTCATTTTTAGGTTTCCGATCCTTAACTTAGAAGGTGCTGAACTCGAGACGCGGTCCAGGGTGCAAATTTCGGCAGCTTATAAATCTAGCGATACAGTGGGCGTGTTAAGATTGTCGGAAAGTGAGGCCATCACACACATAATGGCCAAAATAGTCACTCCGAATGTAAACAGGGCATTTGCCCTGTACGCAAACGAATGCATCTTTCAATTTTAGCCTCCGAGAGCTCTGATTCGCTTCAATTTTGGCCTGCAAATAATCGAACAACCCTAGACGGTGGTGACACAAACCACAACGGCGGTGACACAAACCACAAGAGTGAGGCACGGTGGCCTACGAGACATCGAAGTCAATGCGGCCACACTGAAGACCTCATGATCGTGCTCTTTTGAAGGTACGATAGCATCCCATAGTGACACCTCATCATTTCCATTTGGTTGCTTCTGAAACCAATTAATGTTTAAAACCTCGATCTATGCCTGAGGCATGGGCAGCTGCGATGGGAGTCTCCGTGACTCTTCATCTTTCTGCCATGGAAGAACACATTTAGAGACCTTTTCTAAAGCAACCAAAAGTCTTTCTCATCTTCCTAATTCTACGGATGGTGCACCGCTTGTTGAGTTTTAATAATTTCATAGAAGCATTATCTCAATACGAGTCAGTTTAACGATGCTCGAATTTTCCTTCGTTATTGTCCTTCATCCATGCCCCCTCAATTTCAGATACACCTCTGTGCTTCGGTGACTGCACTAACAACACTCACAATTTATGAAAGAGAAGCTTCATTTACCATCGAAGGCCCTCTCTTTTCAATGCAGCAATCGACCATACGTCGGTGCAAGCATCTTTAGAGATGAAAGCAAACGCTTGCGTCCACAAGTCTTTAAAATTGTTAAACACACATGGAGCACGCTCAGTTCCTGAACTTGAAACTGGGAGAGAGCTACACCCACATAGACCATTGGTAGTTTTATCAGCGATATGACTTTGTGCAGAATTTCGAATTGTTGATGCAGAGTCCTTGCAAGCCTCCAAACTCCCGAAAACAACAAAGAATCTAGTGAACGGTAACAACAGGTGATGGAGAGACTGGATAATAGTTTTATTACGCCCAAGAATCGCGCGCGGAACAAGGAAAGAATATGGAAAGCCTTGTGCGTAAATTAGAAATTGCACAGGTTGGCCAATATCAATGCAGAAATCAATTACAGGCAAACGGATAGGGTCAAAGCAAGCACGGGTGACCGAGGAGAGTTGTAGCAAACCGGCGCTGTTCATTCAAACCAAAAATTGCAATAGAGCATTCAATGCACAAAAAATAGGGACATCGGTTATAATTAATGAAATGGAAAGACAAACAGTGGACGTTGCAAAGAAAGAGCGCTGACAATTGCAGAGAATGCCTAAAAATAAGAAAATGTGTTTCTGACAGAGCCCAAATTAGTGGAGCGTTAGGTCATGCAGACAATTAGAGCAGTTAGGTCATGCAGGCAATTAGAGCACTCAAGTTCTGCAAGTAGGATAGAGCCAACAGAGAAAAACTGACAAAACCAAGGGCTCAAATTGGAGCAGGGCCAGAATTCGCCCGTTCTGATACCATGTTAAACACACATGGTGAACTAGAGAAAATATGAAAGATAAATCATGCAGTACAATTTTTATTCACAAATGATATACATTTATAGTACATTATGTGACCGTTGGGATTCACGTCCCAAGGTCTCTTGGACTACTTAGTCTATTCAGCTTCCACACTAACCCATTTAGGATTAGGTGTCCAACATAAATTACTACTTTAGAAGATTATTCTTCAAGAGCATATGGTTTAGTCATAATCCAAGCCTCCCATTGGCTAGTCAGACTTGGAACACACATAGTCTAGTGACCTCAACACATAAATACAAGGGAAAACACCCCAATTTTAGAGTATACGACTCAATTTCATTTCCAATCTTAATCTAGTTCTCGATTTCCATTTTTATGTTCTTCTTTTTCTATTTTCCTCCCTTATCATGCATGATTTTCCCTTCTTACTTCTTTTTTTGTTCCTTGACACCCTTGACATCCTACAAAATTATCGAACTTCCTTTTCTTGAGATCGCTCGACAAAATGTATGCACTTTATCATCCATATAATCATGCCTTCCCAAATTTTAAGTTGTTTTTTGATTTTTTATGCCAATAGATTCCACTCTCCCTCATGAACACTGTCACTTAAACATGGACTTGTGTGTCTGTCTGTTTAGGCCAAGATTTCATTTTTTCATTTTTTTCAAGAAAATTGTTGAATACTTTAACTTTTTATAGAATTCATCTCATTGTGGGAATGTTGGCCTTTACAATTATGGCCACATATACCAAAACATGGGGTATAAATGTAGGACTGTTATAAAACCCAACTCCTTAAAGGAACATTGTCCTTAATGTTTTCGTAACTATAAAGAAAAAGAACAATACTTAGCTTTATAATAAAAAATCTTATATCCAATTAATGAATATAAAAAAATGTACAATACCCTTATTTTTTCTCAATCTAATAAATAGTTTCATTGGGTCCAAAGTGCTTAAATTACACCTTTACAGGCTCTATTACTCCATTCGTAAGCACAATCTACCTCCTATTTAGGATGCATAGTCGTTCTAGTTCGAACTCTGCCTCAATCTCCACCTATATCATGAACTAGTCAAAAATTTGAATAGTGTCATTTACATGCATCTTAAGAAAAGAAAATATAGCTTCCAATGGTTAAAAACATCACATTATTTCATTCTAGGTTGTAAGGGAAAGTTATAGGCCATTGGCCCCACTCTTTCAAAATTTTGAAATGGTCCACAAAATTTTGGTTCCAATGAGGAAAACTACCGCACTTTCAACGAGATCTTCCTTGATACAATTGGGATATATACATCCTCTCCTACTTGGAATTATCTATTCATTTTTTGATGATATCTATAATCATTTTTCTTGTCCTTGGATTCTTTCAATTTCTTCTCGATATCAATTACTTCTTGCTTTATTTCTTTTAGCATTTAAAGTCCATGAACTGTTCTCTTCAATGTGTAATCCCAATGAATAGGATTGTTACATTTTCATCTAGATAATTTGTCAAAGGCACTTCAATTACTTTTGATACCCATTATTGTATGAAAATTCCACTATTGATTGGAATTATCCCTACTGCTTTAGTTGATGTGTGAAATTCATTCTCAACATGTCCTCTATAATTGCGTTCACTCTTTCTAGTTTACTGTATGCTTGAAGATGATGGGCAATCATAAAAGCTAGCTGGGTTCTAGAACTAGAACACAATGCCTTCCGAAAATTTGAAGTGAACCTGGCATCAATACCTAATATGAATTTTTTAAGTATACAACATAACTTAAATATATCCTTCATGAGTATATAAGCTATATCAACTTTTTTGTGGTTGTATGACTTAGTAGTTATGAGTTGAGTTGGATTACTCAACTTGTCTAGTAAAAACATAATGCGATCATTTTGTTTTGTTGTTTCCTCTAATACTATAACAAATTTGATATATATGACTTCCCACTTCCAATCAGTAATTGGGATTGGTGGTTGCAATGCTATAGGTTAGTTTCATTATATTTTGACTTGTTGGAATTGCAAGCATCTGGCAGTATACTAAGAAGCTTCCTTCCCCAAACTATCACAACATTATATTTTCCTTATGGATGTTATCATTCCATTATAAGCACGATGAAATGAGTAAGGTATCTTATGAAACTAAATAAATATTAGCTTTCTTAAATAAACTAAACACACCACACACATTTTTTCTTTCAATAACATCATACCGTAATCAATGAGTTTATAGTTATTTCTCACTGATCACTCTGGCTCTTGCTGTAGACATTGTTTCAAATATTGGTAATGCTTACCATCTAGAAATGCCTCTTTGGTCCTTTCTTGAACACCAATCTCATAGTTTCTCCTGGTCACAAAGTGGGCCACTTGAACACTTCTAATAAGTGCTTATTTTACCTTGTTTTTCATGCTTTTAATGTTCCTTATCTCAAAATTTAACATTCTTTCAATTTAAACTCGTACCTTAATCAATGAGTTTAAATTTATTTCTCACTGACATATCTGGCTCTTGTTGAAAACATTATTTGGCATATTGGTAATGCTCATCACGTGGTAATTCCTCTTTGATCCTTTCTTTAAGATCAATGTCACAAGTGCTCATGGCTGCAAAGTGGGCCAATTACAAACTTCTAATAACTATATATATTACCTTATTTTTCACGTCTTTAATAAAAACATCCATATAACATGTATAACATTTAACATTCTCTAGCCAAGTAATTATCCTAGGCCTCCATGCTCTAACATCAACAAAAACTTTCTCCCAAGTAAGTAGTGCCTCCATATTTTTAACTGTTGTAATATTTTTACAAGCTCCATGTCATGATTATCATAGTTCCTCTAAGGTTCATTTAATTTCCTCAACTCATAAGAAATGACAGATCTTTATTACATCAGGCCTCCACCCAGCCTGTCCTTATAAGTAGTTATGATAATTGGAAATTCATTCTCTTGATCGGTTATTCTCAAAATAGGTGCACATGTGAGTAATTTCTTAAGTTACTTAAAATTAGCTACACACCAATTTCCACTAAAATTAAAATCCATTATGATTGAAGGATATGATTGGATGTTAAATCTTTGAAAAATATTGAAATAAGATTAAGTAATATCTAGTCAATCACATGAAAGATTTAACTTCTATGAAATTTTAGCGAGGGGGTCACTCCATTATGGACATAATATTTTTAAGATTACAACAACGCATTCTGCAGCAATGGCATATCCCATTTATTAAACTTCTTTTTGGAAGAGTTCGTGTTTGTTGAATTTGGAATACAACATATTCTCCCTCAATAGTTACAACACTAATTTCATATGTTCTTCAATTTGTTTTCTTGTTTTTGAGTAAATTAGGATGTCATCCACAAAAGATATTTTCCTTTTCCAAATATAGTGTGAGGATGTTGTTCTTCAAGCACATAAATGTGGCAAGTGCATTTGTGAGTGTAAATGATACCATCACAAACTCTTAGTGTCCATATGTCATCCCAAAGGCTATATTTTGGATGTATTCATCCTTAATTAAGACGTGGTGATAACTAGATCTTAAATCTATTCTACAAAATAGGGAAGTACCTCTAAGTTGATCAAACAAGTCATTGGTTCTATGAAGTGGGTAATTTTTTTCAATTATAACTTTATTAATCCTTAAGTAATCAATGCATAGGTGTAGCATGCAATCCTTCTCCTTTACAAATATTGTTTGAGCTCTCAAACATGATACACTTGATATAATGTGCCACTTATCTAGCATTTTTTTTAGCTTCTTCATCAACACAAATAATTTTACATACTCATATGAGATGAAGCTTTGGAGGCTAGTGGTACCCCAGGAATAAACTCAATAAAAAGGTGATGTCCCTTCTTGGTGGAAATCACATTATTTATTCAGGAATTACATCATTGAACTTATTTAACAATGCCTTATTTTCCATTTTGGCCTCACTAATTTTTTACTCACTGGTGACTTGGGACACATATAGGGCATACTATTTTCTGCTACATCCTTTCACATGCAGCACTCAGATTCCTTGACTATGAAAAACTTCCTTATCCACTTGCCATTATTACTACAACACCCTCCAATAGTTTGGCCTACACCTAAATTTCAGAGCCTACTTTGTCTTTGCATATTTTCATCGCAAGCACTAAGAGTTATTACATGTGTTTTCTCTAAGTTTGCTTGTCCCATTTGCAATAAAATCAAAATGTCATATTTTAGCATGTGAGGTGTTGCAATATGCACAAAATCTAGTTTTGGGGATTTCAAGGGTTACCTTTGTGTAAATGATTTGGTCCTACCATGTAAACATGTCTCACACCCATTTCAAAAGTTTCAAGCACTATCGTAAAAGTTTTGTCATGGTCGTTGCAAAGCGTATCTTTCTTGTCTCACTTGGTGTAGGTCATTGCAAAGTTGTCACATTGAGGAAAATTCATGTGTTATGAGTGTTCCATGTTGTGTCTTTAAATTATATAAGTGTGGGATCATGTTCATAATCATGCTTTTCCTTACCTTCCTTTCACTGATCCGACACTTAGTAAAATTGGGAAAATCCCCGACCATGGCACTTAGCCTCTTTCAGCCATCCTGAACTATGGAATGCATAGTCTTAGCCATCAAGAAATATCCTTGTCTCTTCGCATTGTGAAATACATAATTTTTTCCTTCTAGAACTGTGTATTATATAATCTTAGTGCTCAAACCTAACCCGTGAGCTCCAAAACTGTGCAATCTACCCCTTTAGTTAGCCCTGAACTATGCATTGTGCAGTCTTAGCCCTCAAGGATGAGCCTTAGATTCTTGAACCATGAAATTTCACAATCACATAGCCTCCTTGTCTATCCAGATTTGCATAGTGGAAAATATTAGTGCTCAAGCCCTCAACCTCGCTCCTTGAATCCCTCAACTACACAATCTTGAAGCCCAGTCTAGCCTGAAATGCACATTGCATAGTATCAAGGCTTAGACCTAACCCATGACTGCTTGAGTTGTACAATTACATAGTCACTAACTGTCTCCCTCAACCTGACACTTAGTTATATCTCATTCAATGGATCATCATGCTACATATTAGACTATGGTTTTATCATACTAATGTCACCTTGTCATAAGTGAATTGCAAATGAAACCACTCTACCATGCTATGATATGATGATGAAGAAGGATATGGAGAAGGATACCAAGATAGAAGACACCTGTAAAGCTACCAATACAAGTTGATCAATCAGGAGGAAGCAAAGGGACATCATCTTGCAAAAAGAACTCAAGATCTAGTAACGTTGAAGATTCCTCATGTTTATTCATATGGAGGTGTAGGAAGAAATCATGTTCTATATTCAAGAGGAAATGAAACAAGTAGTAGCAAAGAATGTCTTGACACAGCCATGTCATCATGAAGTCCATGTAATTAGTGGTCATTTAATGTCATGAGTCATCATGCGGCACATCATTTTTTGGATAATGTAAATTCTTATTTGAAATGTGTTGTAAAGTGGAAGTCCAAAGGACATGTGCACAACGTATAGAGTCATGTAAGAGTTAAAAAGGCAGCGGGAAGTAAAATAGTCATGAGGACAGTCCAAGAGTCATAGAGGATGTGAACTATCATCGCATTTGTTATATATACAACCTTATTGTACAAGCAAAAAAAAAAAATCACGTCGGTTTCTCCCATAAGGCAACATAGAGAGAGAGTTAGTACTTTTGGGGATTAACTGGTGGATCCAACGCTCAACTATTTGAGAAAGTGATGCTCAATGTATATATTCCTATTGAGACTTTTACTTAATATTTGAAGTGTGACGGCCAACCCATTTTCATTCAAGGATTATGAAGATTGTAATATTGTTCTATAAATGTTTATGATTCATGTTTTATTTTTACCTGTTCTCATGTAGTTGCACTATTTCGGTTATTTTAGTGATCATCATATTGAAGATGTGATGTAATGGTTCTAATGCTCATTGCATCTTTACGGGATACTTTGTTGGATGTTAGATGAATATTTTATGAACATGTGTGTTTTTTCTAGAGTGGTACTATTACCTCTCTTTCATAGGCTCCCTTCCTCTGCCCTACGTAGTAGAACAAACTTGATGTACTTGAAATTGAACATTCACCATACACACTTGATTTTAAAAGGCACATATGCGAAGTTCTCTCTTGCTAATAGCTAAAGCCAACGAAAATCTTTAAGTACACGAAAACCAAGTTGTATTTTAGATGGGGCTCCTACACTAAATGGTTTGAGGTCTAATTAGTACCTTCTATTGGGGGTACCCCTTTAAATATTTGCAGGTCTAGCACTATCCAAATTTCTAGCTCTAGAAGGAGGGAGGACAAATTTTTATAGTTGATAAATCAACCCACTCATAGAATACTTCCTTTCCACAAGGAAAAAACATTCCCAACACCTATTCAACTCGTATTCCTGAAACAAGCGTATCTTCTCAACCCATCCCTCCATAGAGTTGCGAAGTTTCTTATGAGAAATTTTTCCTATAGCGCATAAGTTTGCAAAGACTATCAGTTTGATTCCTAGAGCACATAACCTTCGTTGTCTCCCAAATAATAATGAAAAAACTCCTACGAATATAGTGGATTCTATTGTGGAAGATTTGGTTTTAGTTACGCTTGAAAAGTTACCAAAATATGCAGATAACATGAAAAACCTATAGAAACCTCTATCTTATAGTGGGGGTGACCGGGACATCATTGTGCTCTCAGACACAAATGTCCATGGGTAAGGTGGTCACGAAGAAGATTCATTAGATTCTAAAGAAGAGGAGGAATATAGACATGAATACATGGAAGACGAAGGTTTGTATTGCATGACTCAGTGCCCAATTTCCCTTCTCAGTATTTTACATAAGATGCCAAAACACCTGAAAAAGTTGTTAACATAATATGACCCCGATAACTTGTTCAAAGTGGATGACAATTTGGAAAAATTCTACCTATACTGACATACAATTGAGGTACGTTATGATGATGTTACATGTATACTCTTTTCTTGTACCTTAGATGGTAGAGTGACTACTTGGTATGATAGTCTTATCTTAAATTCAATTCAGAAATGGAGGGGGTTTAAAACATTGTTCCTTAAAAAGTTTGCTGATGAAAAAAATCTAGTGATATTATTAGTGCTAGGGAATCTAAACATAGGGGAAAAAGAAAAGGTAAAATATTTTAATCATCGGTTGAATTGATTATTGAACTAATTTCCTCCAGATACGACATGTCATGTCTCCATCACGATCGATTACTACACTTCTACCTTGTCGACAAGCGTTTCACAGTTTATAAAGAGAGTTGCAAAAGAAACTTTGGTACAAAATTTTGAGGAATACATCGCAGTTGAGAAGGACTTGCATGAAATTGGAGTCATTATTGAGGATTAATCCTCTAAAAAATCCAAGGAGATAGGAAAAAGTTCTTAGGCTTCTTTAAATGAGGCCAAGGATACTAAACTACTAATATGGAAGCTTGACCAGGACTATCAATTCTCCAATGAGTGGGGATAGTTAAAACAAGGGAAAAGCGAGACGATTGTCAAAAGTAAGCCCCCAAAGTTTAACTTCCTGAGAAGGACTAACAATAGAAAGAGTAATAGTGGTCAACTAGCTAACTCTACACAGAGCTTCAATGTCATGTTGAATGTTGAAAGCATTGATGTGGACCTATATTTCTATTTTAACCAAGAATACAATTCATAAAATATGTTCCCATAATGGAATCACAACATGAATGGTGTAGCTGTGCACATCATTGACACAATACTATCACATGAGTAGACTGAGTAGATGAAAGAAAAGGAAGAATCTTTTGTGACTGAAGATACAGTGGGTATCAGACACACACTGAATACATTTAGTTATGTGTTCATTACTAAGAAGAAGGATGTCAAATAACCACCAATGAGTGAGGCCTGAGCTAAAAAACTAAATAATTGATACAAGACGAGGACCTACGGGCATGTCCCTAAATAAGATCTAATAAGAATGACTCGACTCATAAGACTCAAAACAAGTTTCAAAATCACACCACCTATCAACATGACTCAGAATACTCAAAACAAGTCTGAAAATGCTACCAACGGAAATAGCACTTTCGCCAACAATAAAATCAAGTCTACCACTACATACATGTCAGACAAATCCACTCCTCCAGACACTTTGGCAATACCTATTGTTTTGGATTATAATATAGTGGAAGGCATGAAGAAATCATTTGCAAATATTTTTATCTTCGATCTTACAAGGATAGTCAGCAAGTGGGAAATGCTTGTCTAAGCCCTTAACCAGCCTTCATTAGGCAATATTTTTTGTTAGTCGTAGAAGGGATATGGTAAGTCTTTTGGTCCACTAAAATAAGTTGTTAACGAATTGACATTAAAAGCTAACACTCTCTGTCGTCCCTTTTATTAATTTTTAAAATTTCCAGTTATAATTTTCACAATGTTTTAGCTGATTCTGGTGCATCCGTTAATCTAATTCCATTCTTTATTGCCAAGAAGTTCCATGCCAAATGGAATAATAATGATTCATAGATATTTTAGTTAGTTAAGGCTCTTGTCCAAGATATTGGAGAACTCAAAAACATTATTATCCATCTATCGTCTGATCACCAAGTTCATCAATGCATAAACATAGTAATTGTGGATATTCCAGAAGCCAATAGTTTACTTCTTAGTAGAGACTGGTCTAGCAAACTATAGTGGTATTTTTCCATCGATTTTCTACATTTCTGGATTTTTTATAAGGAAAGGAATAATTAAATCTAGGTGGAATTAGAACCTTACATGAAACACACTATTACGTGCTCTGAAGGGAAAAGTGATCCTATTTCTTTCATAGATTTATTTTTTTGCAATTTACTTTTAGACACCTACCTTGGGTGCTACCTTGCTCAGCCTTCCCTAGTACCACTAGACACACAGTTGGAACTCCTTCCTAGTCAAACTACTGGAAGTGACCTATGTATAGTAGATAGTAGTAGTAATAGTGTAGGGCATAGCTCTTAGATTTTTTATGTTTGGGTTTTGTATTTTGACAGTTCCAAGACACAATAGGGTTGTAGGGTTGGTTGTGTTTTAGTAAACTTGTAATGGAGGAAATAATTGAGATCTTATCGCTTGGAATTTTAGGGCACTAATTACATCACATAATATTAAGAAATCATTGTGGACTCACATAAAGACATTGACCTCAAATTTTAGGCTTTGAAAGGAATGGGTGACTCTATGATCATTATATAGAAGGTATGAAATACTATACACTATGTCTCACCTAATTTTAAAAGTTTTCAACAAGAGGTGTGACATTTGATTTCTCAATTCCAAGCTTTCAATATAACATTTGTTCCTAGAATGCTTAACTTAGCTACAAATGCATTAGAAAATGATACTACTAATTTATCAATTCTTAAGGATTGTTTTTCTATTCAGATTATTTTTAAGCCATCTGTCCCTAATAATACCACTAATTTGTGTGTTTTCAATGATGACGAATAGATACTTCCTTTCATGGTGAACACTCATGTGTTCAAGTATGAAGCCATTAACAATGATGAGCACGACAAAGTGTCAGAAGATGTGGCTTGAGAAAGAAAATAGAACCCCATGTCAAATGACATGGTATCATTATAGAAGTTATATCAGTTGAAAAATTACTTTAGAGGACCAGTCAACATCAAAGATCTAAAGTTTGTTAATCTTTGTACTTGTTGTACACCTTGTTAGCGTTAGTCAGTTTTTCCTGCCACCAGTGATCAAATTTTCTCTTTCATAATGTCCATTAGGGTTTAAGGTCAAGTTTTTATCATTTCTCTAGGTATTCCATTTAGAAACATTGGTCACTGGTTAGTGTGTCTAGGTTGTCAATTACTCCTTCACAAATTGTCATGTTTTGGTCACTTTCATCGTACATTTGGATGTGCCATCTATGAAAAGCTCTATGGTCATCTTAGTTTCAATATCATGGTCTTCGTCCAACTCACTATCATCAATTATGTCACTAGGGTTTCAGTCATTGAATTTCTCATTCCATTCATAAATTTGGCATGTAAAGGAGTAATGGTAGGGTTTGATCAAAATGTTTTGCTTCTTAGTGCAATTTACTTTAGATGTAATACGTTATGTTTCAAATATGCATTAAAAAGTTCCAAGCTATATAATTTATATAAAAAAATGAAAATTATGGTGGGCCACCCCACTATAACAAAAGAAAGTCACTTATCAAAGCTACAAAAGGCCATTTTTCTCTCATTCGTCACATTGTCAAGAGATCTCTTATTCACCATCCATCACTTTCTCACAATTTTGGGCCATAATTTTCAAAAAATATTTTTTTGCCCTTACTCACTGTGTTTTTTCCTCCAATCGCTACACTTTTCTCCAGTTGTTGCACTTTTCCTCTTTCGCAGTGCTTGTCTAATTGCACATTGTGCTTTTCTCAGTATATACTTGTGTAAAAATTCATTGTCCCTATTCCCTCATCCTTTCAACCTACCTCCACTTCCTAAGGTCCCTAACATCTCTCCCCACCTCCTAAAATTTTATCACACCTATTCCTACTCCCTAACCCCATCATCCCATCCTTTTTCCCTTCCCATGTTTCCCCCCTAGGGTTTCCTATCACAGTCTACTATGGAAGAGGAGAAAAAAAATTACAACAAAGGTGGAAGGTGTAAAGGTATGAACCTATAAATAATCAAGAGTTTATTTCTTCACCACTTGCAAAGCAATGTTTTCAGCATGCAGGGTGTCTTCAGATTTGTGAGGAAGTTGAAAAAAGTCAAATGTCATGCTAAGTTGACTAGTTTGTTTGCCACACATATTAAGAAGGATAAAGTCACAATTGTAGGGGTGGAATTCACTATATTAAATAACATCATAGCAGCAGCCACATGGATACTGAATATTGGTGAGAAATGGTTCAAAACTCAAGAGTTGGGTGCCCAATTCTACCAACCCTACATCAAAGCTCATTGAAAAAGAAATCAATGAAGACAAGGAATATTTGCTAGTAAAAGTCAGTGATAATTTGGATAATCTTCTGAAATGGGCCGCAAAGACACATGGCTGCCAATTATTACATAAGGAATCAGGTTGCCACAGTCAAAACTAAGCAGTTGAAGGAAAAACTCAAGGAAAACCTAATCAGTGAAAAAAATAATATTAAGTTGGATTTTATTGTTTATTCTTCCATCATAGCATAACATACCACTTCATAACTTCATGGAGCAACTCTGGACCCATTTTGAAGAAATTTGGAGAAACTTTGGTATTGGTGAAGTTTTGGAAAATTTTGAGACCGTTCTACTTCAAAATTTGTTTCTAAAGGAAGATGAATTTGAAAAACATGAAAGATATCTTTGTCAATAATAGAAGAAATAAAAAAAAAAATCTTTCACTCTATACATAGGTATTAACCTTTGGGAGAAATGCCCAAAATATAATTGCTGCATGAGAGTTGCTGCACTTTTGGGAGTAGTCTTGGGAAATTGTTTTTTTCTCTGTCATGGAGAGTCCAAATGACATTCTTGATGACTCAAATGATAAATGTGCATCCACATATTTTCCATGAGCTATCAATAGCTGAATTTGGAGTAGTGGAAGGCCCTCAAATCACACTCCAAACTTTTCATTGTGTTTTTGTTGTGAGCACGGTGCGATTTTCCAATTTTAAGTGACCAACTTCAAACTTACATTATTTTTGAAAAAGGGAGGATGTGTTTCTTTCTAACATACCAAATAAAATAAACCTTGCTCTAGTTTCCAAAAATATTAATGGTTACAAATATATCGCTCGACCAGTTTTTGCATAAATTTGGCAAGTTTTGGCATAGTCACCCTGCCAAAAGTGTAGTGTGGGCCACTCTACACTTTTTATAGATGGATATAAATGATAGAAAATCTACATGGTTTAATATATCTTGACTTAGACATCATATTTGGATACTTGTAAGCCCAAGCCATCGGCTTTTGCAGGGTGAAAGTGGCCAAAAGCCACCTAAAAAAGTCCTTTCTACCCTATTTTTGGAGGTCATGATATGTTTTTTGACCAGTATTGGGAGAATTGATTTTGAGTGGCTATACTTGATCATTTTAATAGCTTGAGGAGTCCATTTCATATCATATAGAAATATATTTCCAACGAGCTATCATGAGACAAATTTGGAGTTCTGTAAGGCCTCCAAATGTGGCCTGCAACTTCATGCCACGCCTTTTATAGCCCATGCTATGCTTTTCACAAAATTCATTGTGCTTTTTCGAGGAGGCTAGTTTCTTTAGAAGTTTGACCTAGTTTAATTTTTTCACTTATGTAAATGTTGTAATTGAGTAATACTAGTGTAAATATGATGTAATAGTTGGTAATTAGTATTTTTCAGTGGTTTTGATGTAAATTTGGCCTCATTTATGAGAGTGGTTAGAGTCAAAGTTAAATGGAGAAGTTATTTTAAACCTCCCTAGACATTAGGGGTTGGTTAGAACACCTCATGGAGTAGTTCCTAGCGTCATCGATTCGACCCTTGAGAGTGCGGAGAGGTTGTTTTTGTCTTTATGTATCATTTTCTGAGTGATAGAAGAACTTGAGAGGAGAGAAATATTGTAGCTTCTACTTGCATATTTCCTAGAAATCAAACGATACAATTTGCAGCAATTATCTAGGAATTCATGTGTAGTAAGTTTGTGATGTTGTTTTTTCTCTATTATCAATTTATATGAAATATATTCATATTCTCTTTCCATTCATCAAATCATCAATCATTTTCCTTACAGTTTATAAACATAATTCTTTACATTAAGCTCTGTTTTGGTGTAAAAATCATTATGTGTTACTTTATTTCTTGCTTAATGAATTCATGTTTCATGCTCCTTAAGACCTTTAGCTTCCTTTGAAAACTACACTACACTCACAAACCTTAAGATCCATCACAAAAGTATTGCTACATTGCTCCTTTATATATTTGTTCTTGTAACCCTTTGATCCTATGACTTCGCTGCCTGGTTTTTTCTCCCTTTTCCAACAACCAAAAACCTAAATTTTCTAAAACATACCTGAGCCTAGCTATCTACTCTAAAATCCTTTACATTCGAGTCATCTCCATGCTATGATTTCATAGATAGATCACTCTCTCATTTGGTAGGGATAGCTACCAAACTGAAAGCTTGGTATGTGGTTACCTCTGTCAATCTCCTTATCAGCCTCGAACATTTTGGAGGATAACATTTTGGCATCGTTTCCAGGGAAACGAAAGATAAAATATTCCCCAGGAGAAAATGATAAGGATTAGATCTGATTGCTAAATGTGGAAAAAATTGAGGCACATATGAATGCTAAAATCATTCACTTGGCGACTCGAAATTAGTTTCAAATGTAATTAGAAGACTCCATTGGAGGATGAACCTTACCAATAGAAAAATGTGAGGACAATATGAGAAGATCAGGTATTCAAGTTGGACTTTCATCCAATACTTCATGTTATTTATTGTAAATTGTTTATCTCCTTTCCCTCAAAATGTCAAGAAGGCTTTCCATATTATACGATATTCGAAAAAAGATCCTAGGCTCACATTTGATTCCTTTCCTTTGAAGATTGTGAATACAAATTTTGGTTTTGATCAAGACCCCTCTTCTAAATATTATGTTGAACATCTTCAACTTGATGAGCCTAAAGAGATCAAGGCTAATCCTATAGCTTTTGTACATACTCCTACACCTTGTAAAATTCCACATAGATACAGGCTGCTCGTCTTACCTCCTGTAGTTCATGATTTCCCTGAAAATTACTACAAATATGATCGTAGGTTTGATGCAGAATATGGTAACATCATTGATGAAAAACACATTCAGAGATTTGAAAATTTTCTTGACCTTTTTGAGGTTGAAGAATATGATATCAGTGTCAGGATTTTTGCTTTATCTTTGCAAGGCGAAGCCAAGAAATGGTTCAAAAGATTGCCAACTGCAAGCATTTTCGAATTCCATAAGTTTATCAAAGTTTTCCTTGATAGATGGGTGATAAAGAGAAATCCTTTTCTGATTTTAGAAGAATATAATCAGTTGGAAAGACAACTAGGAGAAATAGTGAAACACTTTTAAACCATGTTCAATCAAGTATACAATTCAATCCCTTCCGATATCAAACCGCCATCCGGTTTAACTCTCTTACACTACCCGGATGCCTTTCATCTGGAAATGGAATTTCAATTGAGAGAAATGGATCCTACCACACTGGAAGAAATGTAGGATAGTACAATAGCTATGGAAGCTAATTTGTTGGTAAAAAGGTCAAAGTTGAAAGAGGAAGTGAGGGAGAACATAGAGAAGAAACACTTGAGATCTTCAGAAGTGAAGCTAGACATTTTGGTAAGCACAATGGAATAAATGATGCAAATATCATCATGAGAGATGAAGTTCTTGTTCAAAACCACCATGTCCCACTTATTGCAGAAGAATAAGAGGTTTCTGACCCTAACCATTCTGTTTCTAATCTCAGTTACCATAGATTAGAAAGTCATGGTTTTGTGTATTCATTTATGTACAGTCATGAAGATGGATCCATAGATCAAATTGTGGAAGATCAATCTGTTTATCTAATGTTTATGTTTTATTTCATTCCTTATAATTATGAGTTACCCAAGTATGATCAGTATGATGATGCTTATGTTATTCAAATAGAGGTTGACTCTACAAAGAAATCAACGATATGTTTTTGGGAGAAGGAAGCTTCATTACATCAACTCAGATGTAGTACTTAGCCTATGCGTATCAATCATGATAGCAATGAAGAGAATACAAAAAAATTCAAATCAGGTGGAAGGTCTTTGCCTTTAAGTTTTACCTCATTTCAATTACTGAGAGAAAACTTTCCTAAGATTAGAAATAACCAATATTTCAGTTTTGATGTTGATCACGGAGAATACCATGAAATTCTTGACCAAGAGTCCTTACCTTTATGTTTCTCTTCTTTCGAAATAATAAGAGTAAAATATAATATTACGAAGGAAGAATGAGAAAGTTAACAACATTTGGCAACCTTCTCCTAAAGTTGTTGAGAATGTTGTTTGTAATAGAAAACCTTTTTTCAGTTCTCAATCACTGTCACCAAGCAACAATCCATTTGAAAATGTAGCCAAAAGTGTGGAACACGAAGAGCTGATAGAAAATCATGTAGCCTCATTGGAGACAATGTATGACAAGTTGCAGTAGTCCTCTCAAGTTCTCCTTGATCCAATAGATGATGTTGTGGATGGTATATTTAGTGAAAGTCCTTCTCCATTAGTTAACTATGAGCTTCAAAACAAAAATGACATGAATTTGATCAGGAAATTGGCTTCATTGTCTTGTTCAACAGGAGTCTCGTTAGAAATTTCATCCAAAAATTTGAAGTCTACATATATTTCTTTTGAGAATGACAAACTCCATTTTATAAAACAACCAATGTCTAAAAAGAAAGAAGATTCTTGTCTTGTTGTTGATCATCAAGAAAAGCTAGTCGTTCACGAGTTTCGGGATCCTTTTGTTAAGTTGTTGCAGTCATCAAGGGAGATGAGTTTTATTATATTTATGGATCATGTACACATGTTCAGTGGACACTTGGAATGGTCTAGATTTTA